>JAEAOA010001708.1:2045000-2134418 GCA_016746295.1 Potamilus streckersoni
ATTTTTCTTTAATTATATTTTATTGCCATGATTATTTTAACATTATTGATATTTTTGAAGGGATGTTCAGTCTAATTGCAACGTAGAAAATGTTACATTATCATTAGTTTTAGCTCACTTTGGTTCATCAGGTGAATACGATTAGCAATTTCCAATGTCATGTTTGACACACACGAGTTAGTTGAGCAGTAACGAACCCTTTCTTTTTCATTTTTTTTCCAGTGTGAGAATTGATTTTTAAGATAGAGCTGTTCTAGTGTACGAGACAAACGACATTTTTTTTTGCCGTGAGTGGCTTGGTGATTATGTGATCATGTGACCCATCACAAGTGTCGGTATGGAGCTTTAGTTGGGTTTAAAATCTTTTATCTTAGTGAAATTTATTTATTCGTATGAGTCGTATTCTCACACATCAGAGGTGAAGGTGTTTTTGATTGTTGAAGCCAGCTGGTGTGTGTGTGTATGTGTGTGTGTGTGTGTGTGTGTGATTTAGATTTTTTGACGTAGCTTTTTAATAATTTTTTCAGTCATTTCGTTAAGATGTCTGTAGTGTGACACTTTATAGTGATGTCTAGCATTGGGGCATCATTCCGCAGACATGTGGCATGATGTACCATCCAGTTACATTATCCTGACACCAGGCCAACCAGTGATATCACGAACCTCCCAATGTTGAGCGCCAAGCGAGGCATCTGTTAGTACCATTTTTTAAGGTCTTTGGTATGACTTAGCGAAATCTAAGAGTCGTATTCTTACACCTCAGAACTGAAGGTATTTTTGATTGTTGATGCCAGCTGGACCTGAAGATCATTTATTGTTTTAGAATTTAATATTTTTTCTCTAGAAAACATACACAAATGTCTACTTTTAACCAATATTCCTGGACAAGATACTTCAGTGGAAATTCCTTGGAGGTCTAAAACAGGAAGATTGTTCTTGATTCACCAATTAAACGTGGAACTTTTGACACATCAACGCTACCTTCATCTAACGTCATCGTCCGCCATCTTTGAATATCATCGAGATTTGAAACTGAGATAGATATAGTCCAAATCTAATGCAATATTAACAACATTAATCTGAAAGAGAGAAAACTGTATTGGATTATTACATATTATTACACTTTTTACATAATCTACATCTAGTAGGGATTAGCTCATGTTAAAAAGGTGTCCAAGATTTTTAATCTATATGCTGAACAATTTAATTAAATATCTCACAAGAGATGGAATTTTTAAAAATATTTATTCTGCCTACACATACATTTATTTTTCAATGTTTGTTGTACCCCTGAGCTAGTGTTACAACAACAAAGTTCTTCTAATATTTACATACGTTGTTTTTCTGTAAAACTTGGTCCAGATCTCGAAGCATCTTTACCGTAAACCACGTCATCCGTATCTCTTTTGAGTAATGATCTAAAACATCAAGTAAGCATACTTAATGCAGTGATGCAAAGGATATTTTATCAAAAAGAACGCTGCTTTAAGTAACGCATTGTTTTACCTTTAAAGCAATTTTATAATTTTCAAAATTTTAAGACTCTCATAGAATTGTATAGATCCCATTATTTATTAAATACATGTACTCCAGTTTCGTTTCTTGTGTACAACGATACCCGAGGGTGATTTATGTATGTTGATCAATATTTCGAAAGAGTGAGTTCAGTTTATGCTATGCTGCACTTGCGAAGTGTTTTAGGCAGAAAAAAGGAATTCTTCCACCGCACAAATGATATCGTCTGTGTATAAATGCCTCCCTTTAAGTCGATATCTTCATATTGGCTGACGGCCAACTACATGGGAGGTTTTAATTTGGAGTCCCACCCTTCGGGTGAGATCTCTAGTCCCTATCGGGGCTTTAGCATAAACGTAGTCAGGCAAACGCCCATGCATTTACGACTATAATTTCCAATGCAAACAATATATCTTCACATTACGGAGTGTTTTGTATGTGAGCAGAAAATATGGGATTCGCACATCGACAGACTGACGGACAGACTGTGTGTCTGTACGCCTTGCCTATGTTGGAAGGGAAATCCCAAGCAATTTATATGTTTGTAACTTAGGCAAAGACATTCACAGTGTGCCGCCTTGCCTGCGTTGGGAAGAAATCCCAAGCAATTTACAACTTAGAGCAAAGACGTCAATTTTGTGTCCGCCTTCCCTGCGTTGGGAGGAAATCCCAAGCAATTTACAACTTAGGCACAGACGTCCACCGTGTGTCCGCCTTGCCTTCGTTGGGACAATATCCCAAGCAATTTACAACTTAGAGCAAAGGCGTCAACTGTGTGTCCGCCTTGCCAGCGTTGGGAGGAATTCCCAAGCAATTTACTACTTAGGCAAAGTCGTCCACTGTGTGTCCACCTTGCTCCTGCGTTGGGAGGAAATCTCAAGCAATTTACAACTAAGGCAAAGGCGTCCACTGTGTGTCCGCCTTGCCTACGTTGGGAGGAAATCCCAAGCAGTTTACTACTTAGGCAAAGGCGTTCTCAGCAGCAGGGAGGGTGAACCCTACAAATGTTTGCGACGAAATCGATTAAAGCCTCAGAATGCCCAATAGAGCCTTCCTACGAAATCTCATATTTCAACCAAAAAACAAAAAATAAAGACCCCATTTTACAAATGGAGCCTTAGCAATTTTGTCGTAAATATGTTGTCATAACCACCCTCAAATTGCTGCCAATAATTGCTGTCATTGTTGTCATAGCCCTCCCTGCTGCTGGAAGGATTTCAGGGTTAATACAAATGATTTAACCGAATATTTGTTAGCTTTTCACAAACAGACTAATCGATAATACTTCACCACGTAAATCAACTAAATTATTTGACTGATCGGTGAGTGTAAAATTAATTCTAGTTAGCGAATCATTTTGACATTTCATATAGACTGGATTAGTCGGATTCTCAACAATTAAGAATCCTGGAGAAGTTGTTGGCGCAAATGAATAAAGAATGTAACCTTGCCAAGCTTGATTTGATTGCTCGAGATTAATTTGATAACTTCCTTCGATTACATCACACGTTAAATTAAGCGCGATCACCGATGAAATGTCCACATTGTTCGGTGCGATATGTCTACCGTCGCCGTTTTGAGAATTATTGTAAGTCAATATAGTTGGTTTGGGTTGTTTATTTTCCCATTCGTCATGGATTATTCTGAATCCCTCGTCAATGGCCGCTCTGAGATCTCTCTTCAATTCTGGTATGTTATATCCTGGTAGATTAAACGTTGGAATATCTTCAACGGGGATTTTATATTTCTCTGCAAAAAATTTCCTTAATTCAGGATCACCTGCTATTTCTTGAATGGTTCGAGAATGATATTTTTCTGCGTCATCGATAATTTTATTACAGGTAGATACCACGCTGATGAATTCGTCTTTAGTGAGAGAACCAGATCTTAGAGATACTAACAATAACGAAAGATCATTATTTATCGCTGTGAATCTATCAGTAATACGACGTTCATCTAACTCCTCATTAAACTTTTCATTCAACTCTTTCTTCAATTTCTCCTTCACCATTTCATCCCTTTCTTTCACCAATTTCTCTATCCTCGCCTTCATGAACTTTAAAGCGCCAGCCGCGATCCCTGACGAATCGCCTTGCTAAGGAGATTAGAAGATGTACTCCTGCGATCTCTATTACCTTCTACTGGATTCTCGGATACTATCTCATTAGTGATATAATCAGACTTTACCGGCTCGGGTATGGAAGTGCTAGCATTTCTACCAGGTGGATCTTCTAGCCATCCTAATACTGTTCTTATTGAACTGTTATAAATATCTACAACATACCCAGGAGAGCCTATTTCAATTGCAGATGATAGTGTTGGTTCATGAACTGTTATCGCGATTTTTGATTCCCTTCTAGTAATAGATTTTATTCTACGTTGTAATTCATTATTAATTTTCTCAATTTGATAGGACCCAGTTGGTATTGAAACAACGTTCCAATCTGGAGTGTCATCTTTTTTTATTCCTATACGCAAACACCAGAGAATTATTAAGTCTCTGACCACCAAATGGAACCGATCTAATATTAGGCCAACTATGATATACTCGTAATTTTGCCAACGCGATTTCCTTTACTGAAACAGGGGAAGGGAAATTCACACTGAATTCAGGGGTTGTTGACGATATTGATATCATGCTTGTTTTCCGCGGAGTGGTATTTTCTGCTATCCGCTGAAGTAGTTGAATCTCTTGCGACATTATTATTATTATTTACAATGTCTAATTTCACAATAGATGAAAAAACGCTAGCGTTTTTAATCGCAGTATCATAAATACGTACCATCGGGGAGAACTCGTCTTCGGTAATTATCGTATCATCAATCGATGATGACATCAACGAGGACAATTGTGAGTAACCTTTAGATACTGTTTGATGTTTTACTATATAGTCGTTAAGTTTTTCTTGAGAACACGATGAGATTTTTGTAGTTATAGCATTTGCAATTCCAGCAAATGTTGTCACCGCGGAAATAGCAATTGAGACAGCAATCGGAGCTACCATTGTTACTGAAGATAGTATAATACCAGCACCGGCCATTATACCAGATACCGAGTATACTGTAACATCAATCGCGGTAATTCTCCTGCGATATTTTTTAATTTTTATTTCATACTCATCAATGAGTGTTTTGAGTTTCGTTAAAAACTCTTTGACGGTTTCATAGCGATATTGCGATGACGGAGTCATATTATTTTAAAACCTCAAGTGGTTTTTAATTGTTAAAAATTCTAATTCAGATTAGCTATAAACTCCATGTACCATACAAATGATGTCTTATTTAAATTAGGATCAGTGTTTGTTATTGTAAACCGTTTGTATTCACCCACATCAATAGTCGTTGAAATCACGTTGTTGTATCCATATGAAGTCGATGATGATATATTAAACTGGTTCAGTGACATATTGTTAATCGATAAATACCCTTGTTTGACACAGTGAGAGTTATTATATTCTTTTTAGGTTCCCAATCTAATGATCCAGAGAGAACTGTGTATACCATATTTATGATATTCTTTTCATGAGGAATCTTTATTTTTTCAAGTAGCGGAAGATTGTTTTTGAACGATGTAATATCCGTGTTGATTGCTTCCAATTGCCGATCAATCGCTGGTATTTCTTCGATGGATTTTTTAATATCCGGAAGTTTGATATCTAGTTTATCAAGTGGACCTCCCAAAAATTTATCAACAATGTTTTTACGAAATGTTGAAAACTGTTTTACGTGTTCTTCATATCTTAATTGAAATGTTGCAATTTCCAACATAGATGCTTTTATCTCTGCAATATTCGGTGTGGTTACTGGTGGATTTCCAAGGAATTCTAGCAGTTGTTTGTCGATTTTGTCTACGATTGACTTTTGTAATTCATACAATTTATTGAATTCAGTTTTATGATTGTTATATTCATCATTGAGTGATTTTAACGCGTTTGCTGTGCTATCTACTGTTGTTAGTTTATCCGTGATCGTCGAAACAAATATCCCCAGTTTGAGTTTTCCATCGTTTGAATATAACGCTATTGTATCTTCAACGACATCACGTCTTCGTATTAAGATATCATCCAATGACACATTACTAGATTTCAATTTGCCCTGGCGATCTTGAAATACAACTATTTCCTCAGGATCTACACTTGACAAGTTTAATGTCTCGGCGATTTCATCTTCGATTATTTTTTTTTCATCTTCGACAGCGAATTTACTATCGGTTTCTGTTTTGTATTACTCTGATAGAGGTCGTCCCCAAATATCAATCATTATACGAAAACGATAACTTTTTTCTAAATCATTTCAGATTTTTAATTGTAAAACGCTAGCGTTTTTGCCATTGCCCGCTGATATATTCATTAACAACAACTTGTGGTGGTTTCCTTAGAAATCTAGATATCTCTGCAAGGACGTTTAATACTTCACGACCGCATATCGGTGGATCATTTAACTGTTGTATTGGTAGCGTGGAATAAAAAATTGGAGCCAACGATGACTTTGTCATTGTAGATACATATCGCATAAATTCTTTTGGTGGAGTTAATCCATATGAATAAAAATAGACAATTCCACGTGGATCAATTGCATATGCGACCCAATGAGTTCCTTCTCCGCTGCTGTTATCAAGATTGATAATACCTGTTTCATTTTTCATTGGTTTTGACGGTAATTGATCTCCCATGAAAAATCCTCTAAAGTTTTTTTATTGATAACGATTTTACAGCATCAATTAAATCAAAATTGGATATTGGTGAAAACCCAAGGGATTTTTCCACTAATAATCCGTTCCTGGTATTCTTAGGCCCGCGCCCTTGTACCAATTGTGTGGGGTTCCTGGTAGTCTTAGACCCTTTCCCTTTTTATAGCCTTTCCCAGTAGCCTTTTTCAAGGCCATTCCTGCAGCAGTACCAACGGCTCCTAACGCTGCCGCCTTCGCAACCGCTGGGACAGCCGCTGAAATCAATGCTGGAATAGCAGCTAACAGCGGGAATATACCACCTGATTTTATCATACTGGCGATTGCTGCTTTCGAAAAATCAATTTCAACTCCTCGTTTGTTCTTTAGCGCATCATTGAAATGTTTTATTTGACGATCTGTCAATGATAATTTATGCGCACCACCGGACATTTGAGTGGGTTTCAGCGTTATTGTGGTTCCACATTCTTTAGCCGACTTTGATTTCAATTTCTTGACCTGACCATCAGTCAACTGGACATTAACAGTACTATATGTCATTCTATTCTAAAACGTAATTTACACTTTTAATTGATCTTATTGTGAAAATCATATGGATTTTATAACTACATGTTTTCCACTGGTGCATCAATAAGTCTCATTCGTCCGCCAACTCCTTCTAACAGCATTGATTTATCACTGAGAATGACAGCAACTGCTCTATAATCAGCTATACCAGTAGGGTGTTGTATCCGAGCTTGGAAGTATATATCAACAACAGATTGTCTCATCATGTCAAGATGTTCCAATGAAAAGTAATAAATCGGATAGTGTTTTTCAAAATCAATTTGTGATATTTGCAAACCAGTATCAACATTTTGATCACGACCCATAAACGACAATATTCTATGATATACACGTGCTACGTTGTTGTTTTCATAATCAAGCTGTACAATCTCTGCTGGCTCTTGTTGTCCGTTTATTCTCAACGAAACTTCACTTACTCCTAATTTATCAAATATCATATGACTAGATAATTGACGACCCATTCGATTTACATCCTGTAACGCTATAAAGATATGACGTGGAGCTGAAACACCTTGTTTTGATGCTAAGTGCCATGTAAATTTGCCATTTACATTATCCTGCTTCGTATCAGTCGTTGTTGTTAGCCAACTTAGCAATGATTTTCCACCTGTGTCCATAAACGATAGTAATTGTTGCTCTATTGCGACTGATGGAGTCAAGACGGACATCCATAAAACCAATTTATTTAAAATGACTTTACCATCATCAACACCATTAACACACCAGATTGCATCATGGTCATTCTGCTTTCGCACTAACACGACTGTATGCTTTGCTCCATAGATGACTTTTCTGACATTTCTACAGAATCCGAATATGTGATGTAACGGAATTGCACATGAAAACCGTCGATGCTGTCCTTTCAATGCTCCATTTCGTGTTGCAAATCCTAGATTGAAATTACCATTGACCCTTTTTTAAATGTCGAATTCAGCGGCTGGTCTATCTTCACGGTCTAGATTATTTGCGAGTTGTTGATCAGCTTCTGCAGTAGCTACCGCAGTTCGTACTTTAATAAACTGAATATGGTCAGCATGATCAGAAGTATCCTTAGCAAACATCATAGACGGACCAGCCGACCCTGTATAATCATCAGAATATCTCGCAAGTCCGATTATTGTTGTTGCAATATCAACATCTTGTTCTATTGATTCAATTTCTTTTCCATCAATGATATATCTTGCACTGTTAAATAGCGCCATAATGCCATTATTTACAAAACCAACTCGGATATTTGGGGTATCCCCATATGGTGTATCAGCTGCAACATTTGTTACAAGCTCTCCTTCTACTTCAATAAACGCTTCATGCGGCAAAATGTATCTACTTGTATCTTGAACTTGAAGTTCAACTCTCCCCCGTTGATTAGGCTCTCTTGCAGGATAGGCATAATACTGATAGTTAATTTTAGACTCATCTTTATTTACCGGTGCTGCCATATCAAACGCTGCATCAGCGATTTTTTAAATGCCATTTATACTAAAACACTATTGTTTTTCTAAATGTAGTAATGCTATCATTTTCTTTTTTGTCTGAAATTTTTACGATTTCCTCCAAGACCGCTTCCCGCTATCATACTTGCAATATTACTACTATCTGGTGAAGTCATTGCCAATGATGCTAGTTTTTGTTCCACTGCGTTATTTATCACTTTACTGACATTTGCAGGCAACATTGTTGTTGAAAGTAGCGGTGTTGAAAACATTTGTGGTAGTTTTCGTCCGAAACTAGATTTCACCAATGACGTTATTCTATTCTTTGCGGTAGAAAAGGCCGTTCCTGCAAGATCTCCAACAGCGTTAATTCCCTCATTACGAATAACATCAATGGCTTTCATCGCTAATTGTTTAGCAACTGGTGCTACTTTTGGGGCTCTTCTTGTGAATAAACCCGCCATGGTATTTCCAAGGCCATCTCCATAGTATGCCCTATAGACGGGCAATCTTGAGTTTACCACATACACGTTTGTTGGTTTATCGTGATTATAGTGTACTATCATCTTATTTAAAATTACTTTGTAATTTCTAAATGCAAGCATTTCAGAAATTTCAATCGCTATAATAACCACTAAATTCCCCTGGAATTCGGTCCATTAACTCATCCAAGAGTTCTCGATACGTATGAACATCAATTATCCCACCTTGGAATAATTGTCTGCAAATATCAAATGCCTCATTAGTTATTTCGACTGAGTTATTTCCAGCTCGCTTACCTCCCATAAGAACCTCAAGTCGTGATATATCATTAATGATATTACTAGGACACATATGAGAATCATGATGAGAACTTCCATAACCCTTTCCTAAAGCACTTGCTGGTTCGGAAACGTTTTGAGTTTCTGGAGATTGTCGTCCTCGACCTCGACCTCGACCTCGACCTCGACCTTGTTGTTGTTCTTTTCGTTGTTGTTGTTGTTGTTGTTCTTTTCGTTGTTGTTGTTGTATACCATACGTATCAACTCCCATTTTAAAGGCTCTGTACTCTAATGTATCCCTTTTTAAATTGCCGTGGTCTTTTTTTATTAATTTTATATAACCAATCCACCCAATCCTCTCGTTTTTTGTTTTTTTATACTCGTCTTTTAAAAATTCTCCCTTTGTATAATAACTTTTGATAGCGAAGTCACCAAATGACGCATAGTCTTCAAGTTCCAGCAATGAAAATCGTCTGATTTCTGCTATAACATCATCGGTGAATTTCTCGTTAAAAGGAACACCTTTTTTAGTGGAAACTTTTTCAATAGAATCATTAGTGATTTCACTAGCACCTTCAACGTGGTTATCATCAGTATGAATATTACCCATTTGTTGTATTTCTCGCTGAGTTTGTAACTCACCTGAAAGCTGTTTTATTCCCTCCTGAGTTTTTTCAGTCTCTGTAGCAATCTTTCCCAGTACATCAATAATAGGTACTTCTTTTCGTGTTCCTTCTTTAGGGATGTCGCCGTATATAGCACGTTCTGTTGCAAGTTTCATATCTTTAGTGGCTTTAGTTACAGTGGCAAAAAGCTGTTCACTCCCAATAGAAAAGTCAGTCTGCGCTTGCTGTCTAAGTTGTAGTTTATCTAGCACGTCATCTCGAATCGGTATAAACTTTTTCAGTAATACTAACCTCTCGCGGGTTAGTCTGGTAGTTAATGATTCTGATGTCATTATTGGAAATGTTAACGTTTTTTCAATTGTGGGTTTTCAGTGGGTTTCAATGCTTGCATTTCCAGACTCATCAATCAAACGTCTTATAGATTTCACTTTCAAAGCAATCTCTGACCGAACTTGGTACTGTTCCCCTAGTTTCTTTCTAATTGCTTCAACTATACTAAATAGCCGAATGAATAAATTAATATCATTGTTATACAAAGAAACATTAACCGCTTTTTGGATTCTTTTTATCAGTGAATACATTTTAGGTAGGACACATCTTCATGTTTCAATTGTATATTAATTTGTTCAAATTCATTCAAAAGTCTGTCTTCATTCAAAAATTCACAAAGTATGATTCCTTGATTTCTTAAATTTGATATTTCTGTGATGATAGATGTAATATCTTGAAATTCCATTTATTGAATATTATTAATAATATATTTTCTTTATCTTTAAAATATTATTTAATATTTTTAAGCCCTTAATACGCAATCTAACATACAAAAAAAGACATATACAATGCTTGGTCATCTCCTTCGAGTTAATAGGCAGATAGTTATGCATACATTAAACACTTATACAATACCCTAACCCCCAATCGAGTTCAAGGGCGGGCTATATGGATATTAGACTCAGAAACCATAAGCGGTTTTACACAACATGTAACATATATATATATATATATATATATATATATATATATATATATATATATATATATATATATATATATATATATATATATATATATATATATAAGTTGGAATTCATTTAGGATGGTATATATACAATGCGATTATATAGGATGATATATATACAATGAGATGATAGGATGGTATATATACAATGCGATGATAGGATGGTATATATACAATGCGATTATATAGGATGATATATATACAATGAGATGATAGGATGGTATATATACAATGCGATGATAGGATGGTATATATACAATGCGATTATATATATATATATATATATATATATATATATATTTATATATATATATATATATATTTATATATATATATATATTTATATATATATATATATATATATATATATATATATATATATATATATATATATATATATATATATATATATATAGGGACAGCACATTCTTGGAACTTATTCAAATAAGCCCAAGGATTACATATAGGATGGTATATATACAATGAGATGATAGGATGGTATATATACAATGAGATGATAGGGACAGTACAGGACGATACAAACATGAAACGACGGGGCGGACTTACTACACCCAATCTACCAATCAAAAGCAAACTATGAAATTAACCATGGCTGCAGTTGAGAAAAATCAACCACACCATGTCAATGGCGTGGGTAGTTTTGATTGGCATATTGGGCTTCGCTTAAAGCCCCAAGCGCGTATACAGCTCATATTATATATAAGGTGATAATAAGGCCAGTGTCGATAAACGAGTGTGTATTTATTTCCCTAGATACCTAATAAATGACATTTCATAGTGAAAATTGTGTAGTAATTTCAATGGAAACTAAATATTTAAATAAAACATTAAAAAAAGGAATACAACAGTTAAATAATAGCAAAATGTTTATTAATTTCTATAATATTACTTGTTTATTTAATCGTAATAATAATGGATTTACATGACGAGATAACTCTGTCATGGAACCTGTCAATTCAGGATTACCTGCTATTTATTGAATGATTCGAGAATGATATTTTTCTGCGTCATCGATAATTTTATTACATGTAGCTACCACACTAAAAAAACTGAATTACATGTAATGTGCTTTACTATTTTGACCTCACATACAATCTATTTTAATTTGTAATTACAAAGTAATTTCATTTTCATACAAAATCTAAACAGCTGTTAACGTGCGTAATTGGGATTTTTATAAAAATCTATTAATAGAACCTTGACATTGTGTCTTGTGTTACGTGCGCGTTCCGGTACAACGACCATATTTACTACCTGTTTGTGTGGCTGTTCCAGCTACTGACCTTGGCTGTTCCAGCTACTGTTATTTACTTTTTTAATACATGTATGCGTGGACATTGCGAATAAGTATTGGAACAAAATATATGTACATAATAGCTTATAAAATGATATTAACGCGAAAAGCTTTTAGCGTTTTTCTCTATGGAAAATAACACAGAAAATCGACTACTTTACCCTATGGTAATTGGTCTGAATTGTAATAAAATACCATAAAATGCAAAAATGACATAAAAATTGGCTAAAATAGCATCAAATAACATAAAAAAAATTTATTTATAATTAAAACTCACTATTGAGAGTTATCTTGTAAATAGGAAAACTTGATTTTATGTCCATTTTTCTTTGACATAGCTGTTTGGTAAATCCCTTCAGCAACTTTTCGTACTGAAGGCATACATATTCCAAAATATTTCCCTGCAGCATTCATTGATTGAAAAATTCTTTTTTCATTCGTCGCTGTATCAAATGACTGTACTGGTTTCTTTCCAACTGACTTACAAGTCCCTGTCTTTCCCTTTCTTGTATTATCACTTTGAGAAATGCATTGCAAATTTTGAAGAGAATTATTTTGAATATCAGAATCAATGTGATCAATAACACAGCCATCTTTGATCGGTCCCATATAACACTCAAAGACTGCCCTATGACAGAGATATACCTTTCCTCCAGCAGTAAAACACAAATATCCCTGATTATTAACAAATCCCACAGGTTTCTTTAGTCTACAGTGTCTAACAACACCTTTACGAGATATTTCATAATTAACAAGTTCTGGGTGAAGTCTGAATTCTTGCTCCATTTATATACAATAATACTATTTGTCTAATTCATCATTTGCTTTATTTATAAATCTATTAATGTAGTCTTGAGGGATTTTTATGATTTTGTCTTTGACAGAGTCATTGTTAGGGCCAATGATAGCGTTTATTATTCGTTTATCATAATAACGTTTCAATTCTCTAAACCGTTTAACTCCACAATTGATACATAATTGTGATTTTCCTCTCACACCCACCCAACAATTTATGCGTGGGGACGGGCCTGACGCTCTGTAAGTGATGTCCACAGAATTCACCTCTACACGATTTATTGCATGGGGTTACTGATCCAATCATAAGCCATTTGCAGTGATTCATTATTTATAAACAAAATTTTCTATTTAAATGTTTGCTTTATTTATATGAATGAACAATGCAAGAGATTATCGACAATCAAGCCTTATAAAAATATTAAATTCAATCTAGATAGAACCCTCGAAGACGTACCAAAAGAGAGAATAAATAATAGAAGTCTGATTAGAAAAATACGAGATTGTGTTAATGAGTTTAAACAGGACGGCGCATCACACACCTGGTCAACATTTAAAATTGATGGTATTGTTGATGCTAGAATGAATGATGAAACAGCAGCTATCATACTATCACAACTTGGCAATAAAAGGTATTTTCTCAGAGTGAAATTCATTATCAATTTAGATTCGGGCGATTGGATAATACGGGACAAATTTGATCCAATTCTCAAAGATAGGACAACAGTCATTGTTAGCCGTGATTCCAGACCAGGGCTGTTAACTGGAATTAATAAACCATACTATGAAAAAGCGTATCCTGAAACAGCAATTGTTTATGGGATGTATCCGTTAAATAAGAAACCTGACATTGGAAAACTAGCATCAATGAAACAGTCAACGTCAGTGGAAAAACCACTCAATTGTGTAGCAGAACGTCTCATAGAACACTTTACAAATGCACTCCGTGGGAATAAATTAACCGATCTAAGACGTAAAAAAATAGATCAATGGGAGCTAACAGTGAAAGAGATCGGAGCAACTATTTCCGATATAGCTAGATTGGAAAAGTCGCTGAAATTTCCGATAACCGTTTCAACGATAACCGGCGAAGTATTATACGAATCGAAATACAATAAAAACGGAGCTCCAATCAAAATTATTGATCATAACAAACACGCATGGACATCCGCGGTTACTATATTCCCGCGAGACAGAACAGTGAAGTATATCCCAGAAGAATTCTCCATGGATGGTATTCTCACTGAAGAAAGATTATTCGATGCTATTGCTAGTTTGTGTAAAAAAAACCCTGTATCAGTATGGCTACTTCATAGTTCTGAAGATGAAGAATGTCAATTCAATCAATTTGTGAGACCTAACGGTGAATTATATCGTACTGAAAGTCTACATAATAGGATAAAAATCTAGCAATAAGTCTCAGTGAAAACGCTAGCGTTTTTAATGGAAAATCCGACGATTACGAACAGTTACTTACAAATTGTTTTACAATTCCATCGGTTGCAGCTCATTTTGCAAGAAAGAACAATAATTGGAGACCAACACGAAAAGAGTTTTTACAGGATGTTCAATCCAAATGTCTGGAATATTATCATGGCGGTCTATGGAACGTTAAGTACAATTGTGAAAGTATGATATCAGTTGATATCGTTGCCTGTTATCCAGGAAGTTTTCTAGGATATGGATTCGCTAGTGAGTATTTTAAACGGTTTGGACATCCCACAAATGAAATGACTCGCGTTGCTATTAACGGACCACTGCCTGATTTTGATTTGACCGGTTTTGCTCGCGTAGTATCATTTGAATTCGCTGAAGGACTTCATCCGTGTTATTATGTTTGGATTGGTAGACACATGGCTGAAAGGATGTGGTTACCAGTAGTGTTATTGCGATATACGATTGATTGTAAAATGTTAGTTTCGTTGATTGTCAGCGAAGCGATTATCTCATATCGAAAACAAATCAATGTCTGGTTACCAGAACCAGAATGTCTTGATAGTATAATCGATAAGTCTAGAAAACGTATTGTTGCTGACGAGGAGTACATCATTGAATGGTCAACAAAGATATTTAATCAACGAAATAATGAAGCAAAGGATCTCGGCAGAAGAATAATCGGTAAATTTACACAAGGTGGAAAAAATTCAACTTTGAAAGACAATCGTCACGATTGATTATAGATGATGCCGAATACGACTTCGTTATTAAAGATGCAGTAGAGAAAAATAGATACGCAAATTGTAAATCAGCCTTCTTGTCCAATAGAACAAAGTTAGGTAGAATTGTTACTTACAGTGATGGAGAAAGCTCTGCATATCTACATTTGAGAGCTTCTATGCTGGGTTATGCATCTATCAATTTATTTGCAATGATAAATAGATTTCCTAGTATAGCAGATAGAGTTGCAATTGATTCAATGTATGTCGATAAAAAATATATCAAAGAGGTAACTAAATTTACTAATAGCGAAGAGACTTGGGGAACATGGCGAATTAAACGTGAACTACAATGCGATTATTCTAAATCAGCAGACCTTGAGATTAAAAGCAGTTACCTGAAAAACGATAATTCTATCAGTGAAAAATCCGAAGTATTTTCTATGTATAAACACCACCGATATCAGATCCAATTTGTAGATATAAAACAATTTTTTTAAACGGTTGTGGTGGATCTAGAAAGACAACACGTGTGATAGAATTATATCGAGAGAGAACGTCCATGATTGTACTCACACCAACCCATAGACTAGCGAGAGAGATAAAACAACGAAATGTTGAAGCTTGCACGTATCATAGTTTTTTTCGATACAAGGGCAATGCTTGGACTCCTGAGCGAATGGGTGAGAAATTTATTCCTGCGGTTATTATTTGGGATGAAGAATGTACTGTTTCAGAAGATGTATTAAAAATGTTTCTTGATTCATTATTGCAAAATAATACAAAAGTTATATTGTGCGGCGATCATGGTCAACCACCACCATTTGTTGGTAGAAGTCCACATAATTGGTTAAAAGGATTTGTTGATTATTACGAAGAAATTAATACTGACTATAGAGCACTCGATGAGCAGTTACTTGAGTTTAAAAAACTAATTAGATTACAACCCGATAGAATTCAATGTGAAGTAGCGCGTGAAATAATTTCTGAAACACCTATGAATGATTTTTGGGAAACATGGAGACCAAATGATTTTGTAGTAGCAAGTAGAAAGATAGTCATAGACGCACTCCAGAAAAAGTTGTTTGAGCTACACAAGAAAAAATTCCCAACGTTTCCAGTACCGTTGTGTTATAGACCATCGGATACACGAAAGCAGAATATTGAAGTTGAAATTCCAAGCCAGACGGAGAAACAGATTCTAGTGTTAAATGATATTGTGCTAGTTGATATCAATGCTGTAGAAAATGCATTATGAGCTGATAAATCACCATGGACGCTTGGTTATGTAACAACAATACACTCGTCACAAGGATTGACCATCACGGATACAATTGTTTGGATAGATGATAATCGCATTGAATAGTCAAATTTAGTCTATCTCGCAGTGTCTAGTGTACGACGAATAAATCAACTACGAAGGATTGTTTTCGATGATGATTTTAATGCAAACGATGATAGCACTGATATTAGCATCATTAATAAAAAAACTCTCTGGTTACAAACAGCAGGACAAAAAAAAAACAAATAAAACAACGAGAATTTGATATTGATGCTGAAGTAATAATCGCATTAAAAGAACAACAGAATAATCTCTGCGCCAGTTGCAATTGTATAATGCACTGGCAGTATTCGGATAAAGACCCTCGACAATTCACGGTAGAAAGAAAAAATAACAGTCTTGGTCATGTCAGAAACAATGTGATGTTGACCTGTCTTGAGTGTAATAGACGTAAAGGTGCTAGTTAAGACCATGTGGCGGTAATTGAGTATCGTCCGGAATGACTTGTAGTTGTTCGCGTGTAAAATCACGCAGAGATGCAGTTGAATACAATCTGTAGATTGGAGGTCTACCAGTTGATCGCGTTATGGTTGAAATTTTATGCGTAGTAACACTCCATATAGGATCAGTAGCTCTTCTTTTACCACCTTCAAGTTCTCCTGGTTCGTATAAATATCTCACAGTAACATCACCGAGAAGTGGCTGAGTGCTAACCCGCTGTGGTTGTTCGGGTATATATATTTTTTATTGCAATATTTGGTTTTATATTAATAGTTCGAGTAATCTCGTTATTTAACGCTGCAGATACACTCGGTAACCTTTGGACCCATTCACGAGATCGTTTTTCTTGGATGAATTCTTTTGCATATTGATATCCAAATAACCGTTCTGCAAGAGTTCGATTAAATCGTTCTACAATTGCCTGATGACGATGTAACGCAGTATATCCCCGTCGTATTATAACATTATGAGTTTTCATTGTTGATAGAACAGCACCTTGAAACTCTTTGCCAGGATCAACTTGTAATAGATTTGGCCATCTTAGAGGACCTCGTCGATAAATCCTTTCAAATGCAGAAGCGACTTCAGAAGCTGACTTTGTTTTCAATGGTTCTGCTTGTTTAAATCGACTCGCAATATCAACTACAATTAGCGCGTATTTGTAATCATGGTCATGTGGTAAAAACAATAAATCAGCCTGATGAACTTCATTGGGTACGGTAACATCAAAATGAGAATAATTAATTTGTTTAGGCGGTGGTAGATAAATTTGCCATATAGCTTGTTTGGATAACCAATCTTCCGCAGTGGACTTTTTCACTTTTGCAGCGTTAGCGAGTTTACTGATTGCTGCTTTACCCCTCCAGTATCCTTTCGGAGAATAATAAATAGATTCCATACTATAAAAACACTAGTGTTTTCAATTACCAGCACCTAACACCAATTTGCCTTTCATAGCTGATTTGACAAACCATGAAGCCAATTTTTCTTTGAAGGATTTATCGGGAATAGCATTTAACGCATGAATTAATTTTACATCCGCGAGATGTCTTTGTTGCAAATTATTGCTTTTATATGCAACATCATGAGCATGACATGCCTTATCAATAGCATTTATCGATACTCACCAGGCCGGGGCTGATTTTGATCATCAAGTCTGAGATCTAATCTCGTTCCGGGACCATAGTAGCTATATCCTGGAAGGTGTTTTTCTCCAGGGTATTCTGTCCATGGGGTTCAGGGGAGTTTTCCTAATTTGGCTGCGATATCACCTCCGTGTCGCTTTTTTTAAAAGAAATAAATCGAAATTTTTTTGTACCACATATTACACACTTACCAGTAAGTGCCGATCTGTTATTTTTAGTTGTAATCGTCGTCGCATCATTTGTACTAGTACGCTGTTTACATATAACACAATATAGATCCATAATTTATATATAGCGTTATGAATATAATTGATTTTTCAGCGACTAAAAGAAGAGAACCGGTGAAACACCACGCAGCGCTTCCGAATTCTGTCCGTGCCATTATAATCGGACCATCTGGATCGGGTAAAACACAATTGCTGCTTAATTTGATAATGCGATTTATGAAGTGGGATAAATTATATTTAGTTGCTCCATCCGTAGATGATCAACGGTGCTATGAAGTGCTAAAAGATTATAATGAGAATGCATCAGAAATTAAAGGTGAAAGTGTAATCGACTTTATAACAGATATTGATGATGCGCCTAGCGTAGATGACCTCGATGGAGACATAAACAATATTGTAGTGTACGATGATGTGATGTTGGATAATCAAAAGAACCCTGCTAGAATATTTTCACGAGGTAGGCATAAAAACACTGACGTGATATATGTCACTCAAAGCTACACTCAGATTCCAAAAGTGATTCGCGATAACTGCAATATTCTTGCTGTATTCAACGGCGTTGATACACATACGCTACGAAATATTTGGCAGACATGGTGTTCCGATATGGACTTCAATGGATTCAAAAATCACTTTAGTCATGCTCAGTCAGTTCCACGTGGATTGATAACAATAAATTTACACGACCCTCGGTGACGATATCGTATTGGACTTGATCAAATGTTCGGTTAAATCATTTGTATTAACCCTGAAATCCTTTCAGCAGCAGGGAGGGCTATGACAACAATGATAGTAATTTTTGGCAGCAATTTGAGGGTGGTTATGACAACATATTTACGACAAAATCGCTAAGGCTCCATTTGTAAAATGGGGTCTTTATTTTTTTTGGTTGAAATATGAGATTTCGTAGGAAGGCTCTATTGGGCATTCTGAGGCTTTAATCGATATCGTCGCAAAAATTTGTAGGGTTCACCCTCCCTGCTGCTTCCTCTGTGTGTCCGCATTGTCTGCGTTGGGAGGAAATCCCAGGCAATTTACAACTTAGGCAAAGGCGTCCACTGTGTGTTCGCCTTGCCTACGTTGGGAGGAAATCCCAAGCAGTTTACAACTTAGGCAAACGAGTGTGCATGATGATCCATTGCAATAAGATCACTTTTAAACTCCAACACTGCAGACATTGGAGTGAAATGTTTAAATGTTTGAAAGCTACGTTAAAAGCCCAAATAGCACATACACACACTCTTTGCTAAATTATTTGCTATCTTAAAGTTATTCTTGTTCATATTTAAGCCGCTTTTTAACATCATATACGATGATAATAATACCGTTGCTGATGTCAGTTGAGGTCATATTTTGTTTTATTACTACTGCTTGCTAGGTATTTGCTATATCGAACTTGAAAACAGAATTACTACCATTTGCTTTATAAAGTAACTTAAACAGTGTGTTCAAACAAATCAATATAAATAAAGTTAAATATAAATCGACATCAAAACGAAAGACAAGTTATCTTGATCAAATTATTCAAAATGAACTATCACAAGCTGTTTTTTGAATTTTTTAAAACGCATTTCTAAACCGAAAACTGGCACTTCAGGCCTTTGTCTATGGTATTTACACTTTTCCATTTTAACTTTAAGTGTATAGGCTGCAAATATGTTTTAGCACAAATCGAGGACTTTGAATGGTAACATTGGAACAATGTTACTACGTTAGTCCATAATGATGGCGACCTATATTTCGTCCTGCCCACTACCATGTAGTTTGTATTAAACCGTATATTGCTCGAACTCTCTTTATCGAGCATGTTGATGATTGTGTGTATATGTGTGTGTGTGTGTGTGTGTGTGTGTGTGTGTGTGTGTGTGTGTGTGTGTGTGTATGTGTGTGTGTTATTATACCTATTACATTACTTGCAAAATATATATGGTGTTGACATTTTCGGAAAGAGAGAGAGAGAGAGAGAGAGAGAGAGAGAGAGAGAGAGAGAGAGAGAGAGAGAGAGAGAGAGAGAGAGAGAGAGACTGCATATAACTATGTTAATGTTTTTAATGTTTTTCATAGCAAGAGTATGTTTAAGCGTTGTTGGGGCATGCTATGTTTTATGTATTTCTCAAGTGATATAGCGGCTATAATAGTCCCCCACATGAGTTTGATACGATTTAATACATACTACATGATAGTGCACAAGAATAGATCAATTTTGTCCGATTTTCATGATCGTTGAAATAAAATCATAGTGCTATTTAACGGTCTACACTGTAATCCTGTAAGAAACATCAATCTGTACACAATTTCAATTTCTGTTGTGTTTTTATAGATTTAAGTACATAGAACTGATCGAATGTAGGCAAGAGACAGGAAGTCTGCGACAAGTGAAATTGTAGGTGAGACAATTACAGTTTCTAAAACCACTTGTTCTTGACTTGACTCAAAGAAGAGTATGATTCATTTGTTGATGCTTTCATTAGTCTGCATTAGTATGTCTTTTGTTATCTACCAAGAATGTATATTTTCCGTCATCTGCACACTTGTCCTCCATTTCATTTAATGAATGAAAGCTAGTCTCCCTATATAGTAAGTCTGCATGATTTAAATTTTATTATACTTAAACTATAATTTTAAATCATGGAGTCAACAATTTAGAGAAGTTTTGATTCAGCAAAATAATTATGCAAACAAAGCTTTATTCTGTTTTGCAAATAAAATAGCAAAAATAACAGACATAAATCAAAGACATAAACACAAGTTCCATAAGTACCAATTTGCAAACATGTGTCGCATGTATATGAAAAGATAACATTTGTTATTAATGTATGCAATAATAATCAATTTTTCTGCTCATAATAATCAGATTTGTTAAGAGCTGCATTTTTATGTATAAATAATTCAATTAAGAGATGTCAATTAATTTGAAATGCTAAAAGGGCCGTACTATGGGCAACCATGGTATAAAGGTCAGGTGACTTGCAAAGCATAATCAATCATTACATATCATTATCATATGAACATTTGTTTCATAGACTATGGTTATAGATTTTTTATGGATGTTACCCACACTAGATACAATTTTTGTATATAATTACAGATCCCTTTATGTACGTTTACAAATAAATGACCAACATATCAGATATAAATCAATATATTCACTGTTTTCTTGATTTGTTGAGGCGTGTGAAACTGACAGGAAATATAGTTTTGGAGATAGTCCCATTATTAATTGATTCTAAACCGGAAAAGTACAAAAAATTTAGAAGTAAAAATATCAGTAGTAGTAGTAGTAGTAATAATAGTAGTAGTAGTAGTAGTAGTAGTAGTAGTAGTAGTAGTAGTAGTAATAATAATAATAATAATAATAATAATAATAATAATAATAATAATAATAATAATAATAATAATAATAATAATAATACATTCTATGGAGAGAAAGAGTATCCGAAACTGTCTTTACTCCAAGAGTTAACGTGCTATCACTTTGAACTCGTTATGATTGTTTTATGAGTCTTTTTTGCAAACCCTGATGAAATCTATCAATTACACCCTTCCTTGGTATTTTCATACATCATTGCTAAATTTGGGTTTATTCAAGTATATATGTGCTCGTGTTCGTCAAAAAACACTCCAAATGAGGCAACTGTTTATTAAACACGTAATCATTTGTTTTTTTGTTTTATTTTTCTTCTTTTTTTAACTTTTTTTAGAGAGAGAGAGGGAGAGAGATTAATATGTCGCCGAAAAATGGGATTCAATGGCGTAAAAAGAAGAATTATTACATACTGGACTTCGAAAGAAATGGTTATGTACGTAATCCAGTAATGTAAGTGAGAAACAATTTGTTAGTTTAGTGTGTATGCTACGTCAGTTGATCAAACGCGATAATTATTATTGATGAAATGCGTTCAAAATTTTAATTTCCTTAATTGACAGACTTTTGGAAACTCACGTAGTGCAAGGCGGAGAATTGTTAAAGAACACACGCACGTGCGGTGGAGCAAACCACTTTACGCTGATTACAAATTATAGTTGTTGTTTATATCATTGGATCGGAAACACCTTGGCCGTCCAAGTTTCGTCTAAATCGGCGAACAATTATTGCATTTTCTCCAATATGTCTCCAACTGAACAAAGTGTGTAGAGCTGTTTTAAAAATTGAACTATTCTTGATTACGACTGGCTTAAGTTGGAAATTAGCAGGCACAATTTGGATACACAAGCAGGGTTAGAACTACCGAGGAGTGCGGACTCGTATCTTCCTTTATATTTTATTATTACAAGTTACGCTACCAATTTTATTTGTAACAAACCCCTGTGGCCTAACGAGCCCAAGTGCCCACTCCACTCTCTAGCCATTGATGGATACTTTTAATTATTTGCTAATGAGCCCCTGAGGAGTAGAGGCATTTAGCCCATCTAGACCAACAAGTAGGTCTCCGCTTTTTTAAAATTATTTCTGACAGCTGTCAGAAAAAGAATGGAGAAAAACCTTACAAAACGCAGAGACCTATTTGTGGTCTAATGGTCCATCATGAAATGTATAAAACGATTCTCACCTCCTGTCTTTCAAAATATTTAACTGGAACAGCTACAGTCTAATTAAGAGTTATTCATTACCTTCCAACCTTGCAAATTTCAAAACAAACCATATTCCGTAAGTAAAGCCATGAACAGTCGGTAGCAAAGTTAAATAATTGCTATGTTTAGTAGATGAGGCAGCGTAATGTACATTGTACGATGGATGGTTATGACACGGATGTTCATACGTGTAAAAATTAAAGTCGGTTAAACCATATTGTATTCACAGTGCAATTGTTTTATAAAAAAGTATTACGAAGCCTTTTTTATTCAGACATCATTATTTGGGAATGTGTTGTAAGTAACACAAAGAAGATCAATGATATATTCTACTTACATGATATTTTAATGATTCAGATATTTTTATTACTATAGTTTTGTATCCTTTGTTTCATATTAATGGTTACAGTGGTTAGTATTTTGTGCATTATAAGATTTGAAGGGATTAAATTATTACCAGCTCGAAGCTAAATAGTTCTGGCGCACGGATGTGAGGGCCATTTATGATGGTCTCGAAGAAGACTAGAGTGTTATGACTTAATCCATGAAACGGATTCCGTAATAAATACTCACACAATATACAGTTGTTTCTTGTTATTTGTTCTGTAGTATTTGTCTATCTTTCCTCCGTCCACTTGAAAGCTTAGTTTTTGCTTGTTAATCTGTTGGTACTGCGTTATAATATCAAGACTTAAATACAAATAAATTATATTTTAATCTTGCATGGGGTTGATATTATATATTCAGCTGCAGAGTAAAAATCAAAATTAAAGCCCTAGACACAACCAATGCAAAAAAGGTCCAACATGAAAGGTGTGACACATAGCACAGGTGGTTAATGCGAGCTTAATGATGTGAAAACAACATTAAGAACAAAAATCATAGCGAGTTTACTCCAATGACCAGTTCTGACACCGGACCCTTTACAGTTATCCTAGTAAGTTCCTTTCTTAAAAAATGAACTTATGTATCTTATCTATTATTAAAATAACTTTAAATCATATTATTAGGGTACATAATTAATGGGCATAATTTGGGTTATAGTGTATACAGTTTGACCTTAATTCAGAAGTGCAATTATCAAAAGACTGCAAGCCCCACTTGGTCATTTTCACTTCCTTGCCTGACTATGTAATATACTTTATATATTTTATCAATCATATACTGCATTTTTGGAAGCTAGTATTGTCAACCCATTCAACAGTTATTTTCCCCTAGTTTGATAACTGTTACAGTTACTTATTTTGGATTAGTTCAGGGTCATTTGTGAAGAAAATCAAAATGGCCATTTTGATAGCTTTCTACATCCATAACTTCCACATGTAAAATAACATGTCACAGTATAGGAAAGTGGCAGAGACCTATGTCACATTCTCTCCACTCTACATGTCTCATATTGGTATAGTCTCAAACGATACTGAGAGAAAAATACCAAGTTTTTTATTTTGTATTTGTACAGATTTCTATTGGTACTGTTTAATTTAGCGTAATCAGAAACTTATGAATAGATATCGGATTGGTCACTTTTGGTGGTTGTTTACGACTAGTATCACTTATTTATCAATATGGAAACTGTTCGTATAGGATGGAATTATGTGCACGGACAGACAAATGAAGAAGATAGATATTCATATAGTACTCTGTTGTCTAGCTCTAATTATATGCTTCAAATCGATTGCATTAGCATCGAAGTATGTGTTAACATCGCCAGACGGAAAGGGTATAATCAGGTAGAAAGGATATTAAGATTGGTAAAGTCGCTAATGATACTGAGTAAAAAACAGAAACTCTTAATTTCTATTGAACAAGTTTATATTGACACGGATCAGTTCAGACTAATGATAGAAGTAAAGACATACTTGTTAAAAATGATAAGGAACATTGAGAACTCATCTTTAGTTATAGTGTATATATATATATATATATATATATATATATATATATATATATATATATATATATATATATATATGTATATATATATGTATATATATATATATATATATATATATATATATATATATATATATATATATATATATATATATATATATATATATATATATATATATATATATATATATATAATTTTATAAACCAAAAGGTATCATAAAACGTCTTGAATATTACAGGTGTAGAGACATTACAGTCTTCATTGGTAATGACAGAAATGAGAAAAGAGAAATAAACAAGCATATTACATGACATACTATATCCATAAAATATTGACAGGAAAAAAAACACTACATAATACCATTTCTGCTGTCAATAAGATATTGAATCTATATGTCATAAACATCAGGTTGGACAATTTACATCTAGTACCATTAATATTCACAACTGCTCTGGTGGCCTATTGGTTGCAGCGTCCGCCTCAAATGAAGATCGTAGGTTCGATCCCCGGGTGAGTCATACCAAAGACTTACAAAACTGGTACTAACGGCTGCCTCACTTGGGGTTCAGCATCAAGAGTTTATTGTTAGGACTGGTCGGCCAGGTTTCAGGATAATATGGCTGGGTGGGACATCATGCTACATAGCTGCGGCATGATGCCCCAGTGCTAGATATCATTGTAACCTGCAACATTGCAGTCATCGTAGCGACATGACTGAAATATTGTTAAAGCTACATTAAAAATCCAAATTACAGACACACACACACACACACACACATACAAACACACAAACAATAATATTCATAATGGGCAGCCCTCCACCTCCAAAGTGAGAAGTGCCTGATCTGTAATCTCACTCACCCAACCTATCACAGCCTTTATAGTACATGTTCTTGAAACAAATACTGAGTCTTAATAAAACAAACTACGAAAGTTATTAAAACCCTTTTGTTATATTTTCATAAGTCTGCCAAGTTATTTATGTAAGCTGACTTAAACATATCAATTTGAGCTATTGTTAGTTAACAGAAGCTAAGAATTCATCAAAAAGCAGTGAACAATCATGTTCACATTAACTGTCAAACATTAGCAGAGGTACAGATCCAATTCATATGGTGTCAAAACAAGTTGTTAAACTGGATATAAAATCCATTTATTTCCAACAAGCCATGAACAATAAAGAGGATGTTCCAACTTGGGTGATTTTACTGAACACTAACGTGTCTTTCTATTGTTTATGCCCCACCCAAAAATATAAATAATTATAAGTTTGCAGTCTGCATATTGATAATTGGGTAATAATAAAATATATATCTATAATCTAAGAACTGGCTGAAACGTAAGAATAATTTTCATATTGGAAAGGCTACCTTGTTCAGTCCGCATCGAAGTTCAATATAAATAGCAATCCATTTATGAAAATCATTTAGGCAAATCTAACACAACGCGGAATACCAAACACGTGTAACTTAATCTAGTCTGCAATGTCTCATCGCTGATCTATGAACGCTGGCCTTACCAAAAGATGCTTTAAAAGATTAATTACATAACTTATATTGCGTGTCTGGACAACCAGCTTGTGCAAGCACACCGGAAACTCTTGTTATATATTTGTTCCTTGTGAACGTATTTGTCGTCAGGTAATTAATCTACCTCAACCTTATGATCAACAGAGGTCAAAACTGCCCATACAATTTATATACCTGCCCACGTAAATAACACACAAATATGACTTTAATATAAGTACTTATTTTGAAACTATGTATAATTACTATATAAGAAATTAAAGCTATGTATATATATATATATATATATATATATATATATATATATATATATATATATATATATATATATATATATATATATATATATATATATATATATATATCTTGATGTGAAATTTAGATTATATCATCTCCTTTCCGTAAACCTACGTTCGGGATGACTGCCCCCAACGCAACTAAAACTGGTATATATACTTTTAGGTTATCACTCTCCTTGCTGTGGAGTGTTGGTATATATATATATATATATATATATATATATATATATATATATATATATATATATATATATATATATATATATATATATATATATATATATATATATATATATATAAGGAGAGTGATAACATAAAAGTACATTTTTATACAAAATAAATATTAATACGAAGAAGAAAAGATTTTATATAAAAATCACACTATTAGCCACAATCGTATCACAAAGGAGGCAGTGTTTATATCCACACTACTCAACTTTCACACAAAACAATTAATCATTACTGTAAAGACAAGGGGTTTGTTAAAGGAAAGGCACACACAGAAACACACACAAATGTACGATTGCACAGATATAGAAACAAAATGACACGTGCGTGCACGCGCACACATACAAAAGAGACACACTTACATACATAAAGGTAAACACACACAAACATAAACAAAAATACACACACGTACGCGCACGCAAACACACACATATACAAAACCTAATAATGTTTGGCAACTTGATCAATCTGTCTTTTATATAGATCTAGTTTGCTCTGAAAAGGACTTGTTTTGAACTTCACTTGCACCTGATTGACGCCAGCATATCCCTGGGCGAGCACCAAAAGCTCCAATGGTAAAGATGGATAGCAATGAAGAGGGTTGATTGGCTTCACTCTCCTAAGGGATTGAGGGATTGTGAAGACTGCATTCCTTTCATGTAAGTTCTGATACTGCTGCTGAAACTGGTCGCTGCAGATCCTACCATTGGCGTTGTATCTGCAGCTCGAAGCCCCAATCTTCGGTACGAGGCAACGTAAACGTTTGTGATGGTTCTGTGATGGTGTACTCACCACGCGTTTCAAATGGCATTTAGGTCGTATCAAAAGTATTATGCCCTTTCCTTTTTCATATCTCCATCTCTTAGACAACTTTTCTTCATCAATATCCTTTGTGGCTAGTTCGTCTAGGACGCGATGAGCATTTTGCATGTGCATTTGGAGTTCAATTATCTTCTGCGGTCTGTTCATTTTGAATGTTGACTGGCTAATGACGGGTAGTCAGACTAACGAACGCTACATTTTATATACCTGAACTACGGACGTGAAGACAAACACCCGTTGATATGAACACTAACAATACCCACACCACAACCAAAACATGAAACGGCTGACCTAAAAAAAATACTCACGTTGACTTTTATTATATATAAACACAAAGACATAGAAGGTCTGGCAATGGAATAGTATAACTTTCCGAGATTGCTGGGGCCGCCCTGAAAATGGCTCTTTTGTTAGGGTAAAGCAATCTCTTATCGTCTGAGATTGCGTTTTTGTGTGGCTATAGGCTATCGGGGAGGATACTGTCTGCTTCTTCCAAAGGAGAAGGAGAACCATTTTGTTTCCACACGGAAGTCCATGCAACCTATATCTGGCTCATGCTGCTGTTGCTGATATATCTGCTTCTGAAGTCTATACTTCTCGGTCAATTCTTTTGGTTCCTTGTTGATTTCGTCTCTGAAAAGCTTTTTATCAATTTTTGGGCGACTTTTAACGTCCTGACATTCTCTCTCTTTTCAGGCCAGGGTATCAAGTTTTGCCTGACACATTGTATATTCACGTGAATTTTGCTCAGCTTTAATAGTCTTGAAGGCATCATCTTTGGTTGACGGGCAAAAATGGATAGTTAGATTATAAACAACCTCGATTTATATTGCTCAAGCTCGGATGCGATAGAGAACATCCCTGCGGCTTTTTCGTATTAGCTCTATAGCTTATCTTAAGAAGTCAAAGAGAATAGATAGTGGAAACTTTTTTGTAAGTAAATAAATAAGCCAACAATACACTCTTCAAAAAGTTACATTTTTGACACCATTGACAACGTAGTGAAATCTAGATTTCATTTGGTCATTGGTGTACACTACATTTCCTAAATTAAGACAAGACATTTACACAATGGTCACAAAACTATCGAGCTACATTCTCATCGTTTCTACAAGAGTCACGATCAAAATAGGTTACTAACTGTACTAAGATATATTCCAATGATGTGTTCATGAATAAAATACGCACAATGTTGTCCACATTATGGAAGCTGTCTCCACCATTCAAATAGGGATAAGAGTATTCCATAACTTCCAATAGTCTGGAATAACTTATCTCAACCTGTTGATTTCTATCGTATTATCGAATTCGGCATACAAGATGACGTTCACCGTCTCTTGTAGAGCTGTAGCAAACTGAAGATCCACACTAAGCTGACTAGATTATATAAGGTGTAAATGTTCCTCGTCGCTGCATAGGTCTGGAATGAAATCAAAAGCCTACAAAGAGAAGCCTCCTGAATAATTATCTTGCGAAATGCCGTGACAACTGTTGGTCCATAACTATCCGGCACCTTCGTTCATTGACATTTACGACCTCAAGTAATTCAAATTCTTCTTGTCAAAGTCATGCTCGAAGGGTATCGTTTTGCCTACTCGACTGACTTCAATCGTGGACACGTTGTAAGGTACAAACTCGAAAGTATTTTGATCAGGGGCTCCGTGGAAGACTTTATTTATAAGAATGCCAATTATTAAACGTTTGGGTAACTTACCTTGGAACCTATGACTTTTGATCTTGGACCCTTCTCCAACGACAGAGGTGAAAGTGTTTACTTCCACTCGTTGTATCTGATACTTGGTGGTCGTTTTGCTCAAAGTTAGACTGATTTCGTTTCCCACTTTAGGCAACAGTTAAATGCGTTGCACGTAGAGTCTGGCTTCATCGAAGACTGTTTTGTAATTAGCAGCATAAACCAACAACTGGAAAGTGTTACTCGCGAGATTCAATTTTTGGCGGACATTCACTGCATTCAGCAAATACTTGTCTCATAAGCACACGCCCAAATGCAAATGATCCATCTTTTTTAAATTCTGCCCATCATTGATTTGGTTAGTCAGTTGTTGAATCCCACACTGTGGTTTGGTTCGTTATCTGTAATAAAATCGGTATTTTTGATTTTGTCAACCATGTCAGGTTCGCGTACCACGCAAGCATCCAAATGGGTGTTCTTGGCTTTTTTATGTACGTCAAGAGACATTTGAGATACGCTCGGTAAGGGGTAATCATTCATTCTCTTACTGCCCATTTGTTATTTAAGTACAAATCCACTTCAGTGAACAAGGAATGCATGAAATTGTTGACGGGAGCTACTTCCTCCTCACCATCTATAGAATTTCCATTTGGATCACGAATCTTTGCAATTAAGGTACAAGTAATTGCTATGTAATCTTCCGGTTGTGTTTTCATTTCAAATTCGATAGGGGCTGAAGTCATCGAAGAGGCGCTATGGTAAAATTCTACCAATTGAAATTATTGTATTATAGTGGGTGGCATGGAAAACAGATTCAGGTCCAAAGTGGACCATTTGAAGGACTATCGGAGCATACTTTTTCTGTTGAATTAATGTAAAATGTCTAATTCTCGGTCAGTTTTTCTTTACTTGGTCTTTCTAGCTCTGGGTATCTGAAGGCCTTACTAGGTGTGTTTTCGTCGTCTCCTCTTGTCGTGTCCTTGATGTGGAATAATTGAAGCGGGAATGTGTGATTGGGTAGAGATGAGGGAATTATTAGCCGTTTATCTTCAACCCAAAGTATATTTGCCAGTTTGTAGCAAGACATTTTCGTCTGCTCTCAAGAAGGTTTCTTTGGGATTTTATTTGTCGATGATGATATTTTGGATAAATTCTTTGCCATGCGTCGAATCAGCAATTTTCAAGGAGTGCAATATTTAAGTCACTATCGGTTTTAAACACCAGGATTATCGAACGAAACGACGATTTCAGCATATCCTCGCTGTCGAGCGAGTCCTAATTACACAGGACTCATGACATAAACGTCTGTAACGAATCTTTTTCAAAAATGGAGTTTCACCGTGACCATCCTTTTGGGATTAAAATATTTTGTCCCAGATCTCCTTTCATACCAATGTTGACGTTGGCAAAATGCGACTTATTGGAGGGTAAATAGTGGCCGTGTACAAAATTTGCAGTGATTTTGATAGGTATTTTCACCTTCCACTTTGAAAATAATCACTCGCAGTAAAGGTGCAGATGTGTGTCCCACCACCGTGTTCTTCACCACATCTGAGTCCTCTGTTTTCTTCTACAGGGAATCAAAGACACTTAGATAAATTCAAGTTGTTAGTGATAGGTGGCATGAGTAGTGGATTCTTGACCATCTTGAAGTATCCGTTAAAATGAGAAAGAATTCAGAACAAACTGTAATGGTCAATGTTTCTGCACCCGAAAGTGTGATCACTAGGCGACGCGTCACTTTATGATATTCGATTGTGATACTCCGTTTCTTTTTGTCCAAGGCTTTACTAAAACGCGCACTTAATTTGGCAGCAATCGAGTTAACCAGATTTTGACCGCTAAAATAATAAAGAAATTTTTCGTGAGATAAATCTACAGTGGAGTACCGGCGTGCATTTGTCGTTTCATAGTGGCATCTATAGTTTCTGTTTAGTCAGGTATTTGATGCACATTGTTGTTCTGAACTTCTACCTAAACAAGTTTTTATTTTCAGCGATGTTTGTGATTTGTATAAGGAGTTTTATTTCGAGTAAAGGCACTTCCTAATAGGTTTCGTGATCCAATTAGATTTCATGGAGTAAAGCGAAACACCACAAAGTCTTGTGAAGAAATACGTCCATGGAATTGCAACTGTATAAAGTTAAATAAAATTAGTTATTCATAATTTCAGAGTATTGCTGTTCGATGAGACATTAAGATGAGAGGATTGTGAAAAAGAGGATTGTTGTTGTATAGGTGGTGACAGTTGGTAGGGTATCATACGTTGAGCAGAAGTATTCCATTATTCCCGTTAGAATATTTCAGGGCAGGATTGAGTAGATGCTAACCAATGCGACTGCGCAGAAAATGGCCTATAATTATTTGTCCTGTTGAAATCTCAGATTGCCAATGGCATTACCGATGACACAATACACCTCATATATTTGGCAGGAAATGACACTTTACGTTTAAGGTACAATCGCCACACCACACTTACAAGGGATACTATTGCAGATATTGCAGAGAAGATCTCGATGAAGGAGTGGTCATTGGTTTGTTTGACGCTGCGTTGAATGGCATGCTGGACACTTTTTATTGTCGATGACTTGCGAAGCGTCGATCCAAGAGTTGAAACGAGGCAGATATCCTTTCCAATGTACTTTGACTTAATTTTCACAAAAGTTTATCTCTTCATGGTTTCATCGATGGAGCATACTTTTGATGTCGTACATATCGTTTCCTTTTTTGGTCACAACGTAAAACTCGGGCTAGTACAAAGTTAATTTTAACACTTCCTCTTTCATGTCTTCCAATTTAGAGAAGGAAGAATTACGGTCATGCACATATCTAGTGACAAAATCTATTTAGGCGTTCCAAGTGGGTAAGTATTGTTTTCGAAAGTGCGTTTGGTTTTTCCAATGCACCCAGCCTTCCGTCTGCCTTTCTTGCGGATAGTCACTATCGGGTACGTACCAAACATGACCTCAAAATCCGTCTTTTAATTGCCGGGAGTCCCTTATTGAATCATTTTGAATCTTTTGAAACTACTGTATAATATGTAACAAAAAGAAGGGTTTTGGAGTAAGCTGCATACATATAGCATGATTACAGTTACCCATCCATCTAAATAACCTCATTTCATCTTTGTTACATTTACACGGCAATAATTTAAAAAATGCGCAGAGTACTTTAATAAATTATTGATGAATATTGCAGTTTGTTTAGTAGATTCCAACAATATACATAGTCAGCGAGTTATTGAAATTGTAAGCAACAGCTTATAAAAGCAAAATTATATAACAATATCATATGATATTTGCCTGAGTTACCAAGTTAATATATTTGAAAATATATCTAGTTCTGGTTGAACCCCGTATGACAAAACAATATTACATTTCAACTATTGTTTTGATACATGAAAATCAGGCAGTTGAAATACATTGTCTCAAGCTATTAGCTGCTTATTTGCGTTTCATGAAGTTAATGTAAAAATAGTATTGAAAATGTCTTGTAATATTTATCTTGTACCAAGAGATTAGTGCTGTGTATATTTAATTTAACTCTTTGTTTTTGTTTTAATTTTTTAAATTTTCACTACATGCTATTATAATTTAACTTTGTTTACTTGATAAGATATTGTCCAGAATTGAGTTTAGTTCTGTTTGACCTGACTAAATCTAAATCTTTTTTATTCATAAACACCCAATAATAGAACCATTGTATCTAGTTTCTGACATTGATTCAAAGCCAGTGCCAGTTTTGTAAATAATTTTTACATAAAAAATTCATTCTTTCTTAGAGAAAGAATAATTTAGCTAAGTCAAGGTTATACCTGGAGTACATGATATGAAACTTGTTTATTGTTACAAATTTCTAATGTTTCTAGAAGATTGACTCTCATCCGATGATCTGTTTTGCGTCTTAGACAAGTATATAACTCTTGTCTTGATAGAGATTATTTCAGTCGGACTCCAAACACTTGACATTTTAAGTTGTTGTGACCAGTTTGAATTTAATTTTTATTGTATTGAATTCTCGAGACTCTTTGCCATGAATATACATAAGTGCTCCTACAAAATTATTGGACAAAAACACTGGAACTTTTGCTGAATTAGAACTGGAATAATATTTTATCTCATTCTAAAAAAAACTGTTGACCCATCTACACTTGAAGGTTACATCAGACGTCGTCGCCTTCAATTTTGGATTTCATCGGGATTCTAACTCAGATTTATGATGGACTTTTAGTTTTAGGAATTCTATTTTTAATTCTTAGTACCGTAAGTTCTTTTTCTCTTTTCTCACTTGTTATTCTAAGGCAATAAATGTTTTTTTTAAACGTTACAAAGCTTGTTGTCTTCACTATTTTCAGTTCCATGTTTTAGAAAGATATACTACACTGTACTGTTCATGTGAATAGCAATTCAAATTTATACCAAACCTTCAACACAACGGTAATCAGCAAGGCCTGAACTATTTAAAACCCAAATAAAATTACTTGTTCTAGAATTTTGTTTTTTTTAAAACGCTTATCAGTTGTTAAAATTCTTTAATAATATAACTTATATTTTCCTTCATAAACAACTTATTTTACCTTAATATGAACAATAATACCCCTAAAAACTAATCACTGCAATGTTAATAAAGCAAACAGTGTGTTAAGATAATCAACCATATCTACAAAAAATAAACTCGTTGTTCCAGTTGTATCTAATCATAATTATCAAATATATCGGCTTAAAATGTGCTTTAGTCTTCATTAATTTTTCATGAAGTAAACAATGGACTCACTGTACAGAGATACTAAGTCTATTATAAAAATTGTGCGAGAGGTTCACCATTATGGAGAAAATTTACTTTACGAAAGTACGAAATATAAAAAATAAAGAGTTGCATATTTGTAACAATTTAAGGCTTGTTTAACTGTCATGGTATAAGATTTCTATTATTGATATCTGCAAATATGGTATTTCAAGGATGTGTTGAAAACATATTCGTCAGCATAGATTGAAGTTTCTAGAACAACATGAAATACTACGATTTCGCTATCTTGAAAATAATATAACAGTTTCCTTTCATTGAAAACAACTATGGTCTCTCCTAATATGTTACAAACTTAATGATTATAAAATACTGGAATCACGCATAAGATCAATTTTACAGAAACCATATAATATCATCCAGGGATTGGAAGGTGCAGATTTAATGTAAGATGCATTTCTTGCGCTGAGAAGACTATTTTGAATGATCACTACCTATAATCAATATCAAAGTCGTTATCTTCGTATACTTCAATTATTGTGCGTAGTATGTCTCAGAGCGAAAAGAGAAGATAATTATAATACAATTTTTCAATGATAGAAATTTGGAAAATTTTATTAATAGTTTTGGAGAAGTAATAAACGAAGTATATTGAGAAAGTGTCGTAAAAGCCGAAAACATATTTCTGCATTTGAACAAACAAATACGAATCTGAAATATTTTCTTCTAAGATCTAAAAAAATGCAAGCTTTTGCTTTTGGCTAGAGAAATAAATAGTCTACTGACTTCTAGCATCGACTTTGCTGTCAAGGAATAACGGTAAAACTGCGTCTACCGACTTAAAGCATTTCAATCGCAAAAGTTTAGTACGAAAGCGAACTTACTTCATTTTGAAAAGTGAATGAATTGTATATTTTTATTTATGTAACTATTAAAATTTTTGGTAATAAATATGTATTCATATAATTAACTTTATAAATGAGAAGTTAGGAACATATTGCTTTCACTACGTCTGTGTGACAATCTTGGAGATCGTACAGTTATCTGTCTGATCGCCCATGTGCAAACCACTTACTTCCTAAACAACTAGATCGAACTAATTTATTATTAATTTAATCAAGCAACTTGTATAAACATGGCAATCGTCTTAAATATATATATATATATATATATATATATATATATATATATATATATATATATATATATATATATATATATATATATATATATATATGTTAGCACTGTGCAAGGTGGTATTATATTTTATTAAGTTGTTGGATGGATTAAAAGGTGAAATATGTGCTATAGTATAACAAACCGGGTATCTAAGTCTTTCATTTAGTCGTTTCCATTTGAGGGATTTTTTAATCATTTTATTTGGTTATGAGGGGGCTCATTAGAGAGTAAATATTCCTCAAATCGAACTATTAGTTAATCATGAGGGATTAATTGTCACTCCATGTTATTATCATAGGACGCAGGATAACCATAGAAAGGTGAATATAACACGGGGATACCTTTAGCTTTATTATGAACAAGCCAAGATCTTAATTGTATGAAACCCTGCCGATGCAATCTTTGAAAACAAAATCGGCATTTGATAGATTGTGGTACTTTGCAATAACATGACTATTGTTAGATCAGTCTCTTTTGTATGCATCGTAGTATAAAATTGTGGGTATTGAACTTGGACCCAAAGACGTTTAGCGAGTGCACATATATCGGCTTCCTTGTAGCATGCAGTTAATATAAAATCTAGCTTCACCGCTTAGTGGAAAAGTTTTGATTATTCTCTCAGGAAGGTCTGAAGTAACATAAATAGTTGTAGTAAATTACAAATGAATATTTGAAGATGATGATGGTCTTACATTGAAGTTGGCTTATTTGTATATTTTAGTGCCACGTGTTAATAGATGGATCGATTGGTATAAACTATTTGATTTGACAGATCTTTATATTCACTACTAAAATGTAAGATATGTCGATTGTTAAAACAACGTAATTTTATGCGATGATTGTTATAGCAGAAGATCAATTAATGACCACTTTTTTCAATAACACCAGCAGTCTGTTAAATATATCACAAAATAATTCTGTAACAGATATTTGTAAATAACCGATCGTTTGCAAAGACTCTGTCAGACCAGACTGCAACAGTCCTCTCATTTCTGATGTAAAAAAGCATAAGGGATTGCCAATCATGAATGGCAAAGTCGGCAATGATGGTAAATTTGGCAAGTACACGTACGTCAGCATAGGCAGTTAAGATTACTTAATTGCAGGTAATGATGATAAAGTCGTTAAGCAGAAGCAAGTCGGTTCTAATAACTGTAGCGCTTTAAACTACCTAATTGCGTAATCACGCAGCTTTGATTTAGTTGTGCTTTGATATGGGCGACTCCATTGTTATAGCAGAACACTGCTTTGTACATCTGAGTTTATAATTCCCTTTTTAAAAACACGTATCGTTCTTATATGAAAGGATTCAGTGTGTGAATGTTACATATGTATGGAATCCTGACTGGCCTAATGATTGCAAATCAAATCTACGTCACATATGGTTTGAGACAAGCTTGAAACCTTAACATAAGATTAATGCATTATAACTGCAAATGTAATACTGATTCTTGTTACAATCATACTGAATGCCGTATGTTCTCCTTTCTTGAAGATGACTAAATCCTTTGAAGGTTGTGATGATAGGAAATTTGATGAAAGAAGGAAAACAACATATCTGAATGAACTACGTTATAAATATTGATTTTAAAACAAAATATTAGAACTTATTAAACTGCAGAGAAATGAGTGAGCAAATAATAGTTTTAAAATAGACCAGGTAGGGTTGAAGATTAGTTTAATGAAAAGCCAGATACGATTATCATTAAAACAATAATCCAGCAAAAAGATTTTAAAACTAGAAAATTCAAACTGTAAAATGCAAGACATGTAATAAGCGATACTTCTGCAAATAAATAACCCTTAAGACCAACATGTTACACCAAATAACGATATTCTGTTCTTCTATGTCAAAGTTGTACAAGGATAAAAAGTATGTTTGACGAGTTAATAATGCCTTTCCAAAATTGATAATGCTTACATCAATTCAAATATGGCCAGCGTGACTATCCAGATGTATAACATATGAAATTTGTATTTATGGTGATATTTTGTAGTTCCAAAATATGATTACCTTCTTTAAAAGAGTTGTTAAAAGAGGATTTCTTCCAGAGATATAATCTGATTGGTTTACATAGGAAGGGTAACTTCACCGACATTGACAACTGCAGAGGTGTAACTTGACTAAGATGAGTTTAAGATTTTTACTCGGATAATAAGTAATTGATTAAGTGACTAGTCAAAAACCTGTCCCGTATTTCTTAAAACTATCATGTATTAGTCGACACTATCACATATGATGTGCATACAGGAAAAAGATCCTATATGATAATTCTTCATAAGGTTTATATTTGAGGTGCACTCATTTCACATCGCATTAATCAAGGAATTAACTTGTTGACGCTCCTATCGATTATACTAAGCCATTTGATAATTAATGTGGTGTGAATCTGTAAGATGACGAAGGCGACATGGGACTAGATATAGCGAAGACACTTAAAGCAATTTTATAAATGGGATGGTTACTTTTAATATAATTGGAGGATGAATGAAATCTGACATCATACTAGTGGGCAAGATGTCCAACTATGGATTCAACAGAAATATGTGCACCTAGTTCACCAAATAATATCAGGCAATCATATAGTTCTAAAGAGAACATATTCAATATAAAATTCAACGAGTGAATGGCATATGAAACTTATATACAGATGTTATTATTAGATGGATTTATAATCATTTATTGTGATATTTAAGAACTAATCGAAAAACATACGATTCTAAGGGCAACCAGTGTTTACAATTTGGAACAAAACTATGCATCATGCATTTTTCACCCACAAGTAAGTTGTATGTATTATTGGTTTGTACTAGTATAGCATACTAGTGAATAATATTAAATAATACATCGAAAACATGTATCTGGTGGCATCCACTCGACTATCACGATGTATATATATATATATATATATATATATATATATATATATATATATATATATATATATATATATATATACATCGTGATAGTCGAGTGGATGTTACCAGATATATATATATATATATATATATATATATATATATATATATATATATATATATATATATATATATATATATATATATATATATATATATATATATATATATATATATATATATATATATGCAAAAGAAAGAAAGATAACCGGGTTTGATAGGAGACACACACACACGCGCGCAAAGACACACAAACATTATCGAGGGCATCTGACCTAACGGTACGCAGACCGTCTTCTGGCAAACATCGCAGGAACGACATAACCGGAACATATATGTATTGAAAAAAGACCAACATAATTTGTTTTCTTCACACGTAAATGATCCAGCATAGTCGATACGTGCGCGATTTTCAGGACGTGTGATATGAATTTCTGGAAACAATTAGATGCAAGAACATCTATCCATTCCATCATTCGTTGTATATTCCTTGCAAATTAAACCCCTTCAATATAGAAATCGCCGGTTTTACACTTCCTCACAATAACCGACAACATTAGTAATAGCTTCCTGTACTTTAAATGGACGTATAAGTTTGTTATCCTCCTTTACTGAGCTCTGGTTTGCACTGCTTGGATGATCCGGAATTGGAAGTAAGACTTGGTTGTTCGTCTATATACTTGTACATTCCCAATCGTAAGTTCATAGATCGGATTGGCTATGCGTAATGCTTCAACGGTCCTGGTCAGGAAAATTGTTTCGATAACTATCCTTACGGAGAGGAACGTGGTCGGTTGCTGGCTACAATAGCATACAAGGTGACTTGAACCCATGCTCCCCTTCATGACTATACTAGTGCACCCTGTGATTCGTAAAACTGTCAATTCTCGTCCGTTGACAGTACCATTCGCCAATGGTTGGTTTTGGTCTTTCGTCTGATTCCCATATTTGCTGTCTCACATGATGACATTCTGAGAACATGCCCGACCATGAGCAAAGAAATCGGCATGTATGGCCATGTCATATATATTCGTGAAGGACGTTTTCCCACAAGAATAAATACATCTCCTTGCCACAAGTTCTGAATAGCTGGTCCCATAGCAAGAAATCTATAAGACCCTCAAATGTCTTAAAGACCTTTCCATTTTCCAACCATCTCTGCAGGTCTTCTTGATGTACTGGGTGGATGTCGTGCATCTCACGGGTTCCTATACTTAAAATATCTTATGAAAACCTTGCCCGGTTAGCTGGCAGTTTTGCAGGAGTGCTTCTTTCCACGCGAGGTAATTTAGCGAATAGGCCTCGTGCAAACGAGAACACACATATACTTTTCAAAACGCGTCAAGAAGAAGGGATCAACCCTTTGTTTTCCATTTTTATACAGTGGCGTACCTTGCGAACTTGTATAGATAACTATCCATGTTATCTTTGTATTTTTTAAATGCGGGGGGGGGGGCAATTTTGGAACTTTCATTTTAGCAGCATGTTACCCTCTCATTTGGTTTAAAATAGCTCAGATTTTCTTTGATGCACCCTCTCCCTAGTTATATCTACCATTTCCAAAACTTCTAAACTCACTTGTTTTCCCCTTTCTACTTTTCTATCTTCTGCTGCACCTTTACCCTTTCTGCTTGCTTTTCTAACTCGTATCTTTCCCTTCTCTAATTCTATTTTTCCCTCTCTGCTTCCCTTTCCCATTCTATTATTTCTTTTTCGGCATGTTTTTCGAGCCCCATCTTCTTTAATTCTATCTTCTCCATCTCAGCCGGCTTTTCTAATTCTATCTTTCAAATCTTAAAAGCAATTTGTTTTCTTTCTTCGGCTTTCCTTCTTTCCAGCCATAACTGTCACTCTGTCGTTAATTTATTCCTTTCGATTTCTCTCTCATTTAACTTTTGTAAAATGTATTCACTCAAATAGCGAAAAATGAGGTACCTTAGTAAGAAAGTATAATGATGAAAACGTGCAGTATATATCATACAGAATATATTTATACTCACAAAACACTGGGTAGGACAAACTATAAATTTAGCCCACGGCTACAAGATTACATGCACTGAGAAACATTAAACATTTGGCTATCAGTCACACTGGTCAATCAAGCAATTAGCATTATAGGTAGTCACTGACAACCATTCAATTCCTTGGTCAATCAAGCAATTTGCGCCCACTAATTCGGCAAGGAACGCCCAATCACTTGCTACTCGACCAGCACACTGTTCACTCAGCTCTATGCCTGCTATGGTTTAGCTTTATAACTGCTATTTGCAACCTTTATTTAGCTCTACAGCTGATACCATGTAGACTTCTATAAGCATGGATCACTATATAAATACATCCTACTATGCATGACACTATCATATACGATTACATATACTCATGTTTTATACGGTAAGCTATTCAAATTACATTATTGGCACAATATAACAAACCAATAAACATGTTCAGACGTGAAATAGTGTCCAATAAAATTCCTATGGTTTTTAACATTTCTTAATAAAATGCAACCTTATATTGCTAGTATAAATCTCTTGCTAAGTCACAAACAAAAATATAAATTATCTGCGTCATGCCACGCAAGCCGAATCTACACAGAAAATATACACAAATAAACAACTGAGTACAACAGCTTTATCTTACAATATACATAAAATAATATTCATACAAAATTAAATGTTAGGTGACAAGGGCTCGTACTCAGTAAAAAAGAAAAGAGTGAAAGCTATCAAGCTTTGTATATTTCAACACACCATTTTTTTCCCTAGACAACAACGTAACAGTTTGTAAATAGTACTTACAATTTGTGAATATAACTCAAATATGACTCTAACAATAAAACAAACACTAATCCTATCACTAGATAATCCGTATAAAAATCAGGTTCGAGTTCCAACGACATATGAATAAGGAGGGCGATTACGCCAGATGTAGTGCAATAGCAAGAGGGAGGGCGAACCCTACAAAATGTTGCCCGTATCTTTAACTAAAATAAAAGTTCCTACAACTGGCTGAAAAAATAAGTAAATAACGCTAAACCAAAGTCTCTAAATATTATATTTCCGTACGGTTAAAGACCGCATAATAAATCCATGAGGTTAGCTCAAATTTGTCACTCTATTATTGACTATATTTTTCACGATTTTTATTCGGTTTTGTTTACTTACAAAACGACCCAATTGTTGTCGTTCACCCCTCCCTGCTGCTCCTGATTTTATCAGGGATTAACCAAATATTTTGTCCAGACCTATACGATATCTGGATCTTGGGTCATGTAGATTTATTGTTATAAATCCAAACGGAACAGATTGTGCTTTTGAAAAGAAGTTTTTAAACTTCATCATGTCCATATCCCCTGAACACCAAGCATAATAAATATTCTGTAGAGTATAATTATCTACACCATTAAACACAACCAAAATATTACGGCGTGGTTAGCACGACAGGCAATATGGCAAATTTATCTACCACCACAAAAAAATTCAATATGCACATTTTGATGTCGGTGTTCCTAACGAAGTTCACCAAGCAGATATTTTGTTTTTACCACACGATACTATTAAAACACGTGGACGAAAGTCACACACGTACAAATACGCATTGGCTGTTGTTGATATTGCAAATAGATATAAAGAAGCTGAACCATTATCAACAAAAACAGCATTTAAAGTTAGATCTGCGTTTCAGCGAATTTATCAACGTGTTGGTCTACAATGGCCACAACTACTACAAGTTGATCCTGGCAAAGAATTTCTTGGCGCAGTATCATCTTTGATGAAAAAACATAACGTTAAAATCAGACGAGGGCATACTGAAATTCTTCGTGATCAAGCAATCGTTGAACGATTTAATCGAACACTTGCTGAGCGGTTATTTGGATATCAATACGCAAAGGAAATATTTGCTGACTTTAAGTCCAGTGAGCGATCTCGTGAATGGGTTGCAAGGTTACCAAGTGTGATATCTTCATTAAATAATGAAATTACTCGTGCAACTTCTATGAAACCTTCTAATGCAATAACAAAAAATATATACCACGTAGCGATTAATACTGACAACGAGGTCAACAACCTGTATTAGGTAATGTGATTTGAGATATTTATACGAACCAGGGGAGTTGGAAGGTGGCAAAAGACGAGCTACTGACCCTATTTGGAGCGTGACCACACATATAATTTCTAGCTTGGTTAGATCCACTGGAAGACCTGCCACATACAGACTAGATTCTACTGCACCTCAACGTCGATTTGTGCGTGAACAATTGCAAGTAATTCCTGCGGGTACACAATTACCACCGCGTTCACTTATGTAAACTAGAACCTCTTCGTCGATTACATTCAAGACAGGTCAATATTATATTTTCACGTGTGTGACCAAGATCACTATTTATTCTGTCTACGGTAAATTGTCTTGGATTATTATTCGAATATTGCCATAACATTATTGTGTTACAACTTGCACAGTTATAATTCTGTAGTTGTTTTAGTTTTATAATAAATTCAGTATCAATATCAAAGACACGTTCATTGTTTTTGTCACATTGTTTATAAGACGTTAATTTTTTATTTTTTACATCAGCGTCATTAGTAATCTCCTCAGTTGTCAAATAATCTATGACAATTCTATGTAGTTGAGTTATCCTTCTGACGCGAGATACTGCAAGTTTGACCATTCGATTTGATCATCTACAATCCAGATATTTATATCACATATAGTTAATCCCTGTGACGAATGAATCGTTATAGCGTATCCTAACGTCCACGGTGATTTATCCATACTCAATGCACTCTTAACAATATCAGCCGCTACGAAAACAATACCATTCAATACCATATTTTGTACTCAGACACCTTCAGTGTCTCCACCTGGAATTTCAACTTCAGTATTCTGTCGTAAAGATTTTAATCAAAATGCGAAATTAGTGGACGAAGACAAAAACGATATTTTTAACTTTATTACCGATATTGATAACGCTCCATCCATATATGACTTAAATGGATATAATAATAATTTCGTCGTACATGATGATATGACACTAGACAAACAATCCAATCCAGCTAGAATATTTTCTCGAGGTAGACATAAAACATAAAACTACTGACGTGATTTGTGTTACTCTGAGATACACACATATACCTAAGGTAGTCAGCGAAAACTATAACATTTTACTTGTGTATAATGGCGTAGATAATTATTCTTTGCAAAATATTTATTATACATGGTTTTCAGGGGACATGGATATGATTAAATTAATAGATTTCTTTACAAAAGCACAAGCTGTTCCTTTCAGATTTATAACGATAAACTTACATGATCCAAAATCAAGGTATCGTATAGGCTTCGATAAAATCTTTGGTCCTTGAATTTTAATTTATAGCAGCAGGGAGGATGAACAACAAAGGCTGAGTCACCAGCGCGTAAAAAACGAGTCTAAAAATAATCTCACCAATTAGAGAATTTTTTGGTTTAAACGTTATCGACGGCATATTTCAATTTAGAATATGTAATGAATTTATAATAAGCTTTAGTTTCTATTTTAAAAATAAGGTCTCTACAACTTTGTAGGGTTCACCCTCCCTGCTGCTTATATTCTGGATGTTGTTTGCTTTTTATTATCCGGAGACACCGAGCTAAATCAGGCTTGTACAAGGATTTCATGTAAAGATTATCAGGAATGTTATTTTAAATAATTTTCACACTGAAAACCTCTACCCTCATCCCTGTAATTTTAGATTACATGTCTTTAGCAAAAATGATATATTCAAGTTAGGTATTAACTAGTCAGGACATTGGAGAGAACTGAATAAACGGAAGATCTATATTGATCTATTTGCCTACCTGAATAAACGGAAGATATAAATTGATCTATATGACTAATTGAATAAATGGAAGATCTATATTGATCTATTTGACTACCTGAATAAACGGAAGATCTATATTGATCTATATGACTAACTGAATAAACGGAAGATCTATATTGTTCTGTATGACTAACTGAATAAACTGAAGATCTATATTGATCTATATGACTACCTGAATAAACGAAGATCTATATTGATCTATATGAATAACTGAATAAACGGAAGATCTATATTGATCTATATGACTAACTGAATAAACGGAAGATCTATATTGATCTGTATGACTAACTGAATAAACTGAAGATCTATATTGATCTATATGACTACCTAAATAAACGAAGATCTATATTGATCTATATGAATAACTGAATAAACGGAAGATCTATATTTATCTATATAACTAACTGAATAAACGGAAGATCTATATTGATCTATACGACTACCTGAATAAACGGAAGATCTATATTGATCTGTATGACTAACTTAATAAACGGAAGATTTATATTGATCTATTTGACTACCTGAATAAACGGAAGATCTTTATTGATTTATATGACTACCTGAATGAACGGACGATCTATATTGATCTATATGAATAACTGAATAAACGGAAGATCTATATTTATCTTTATGACTAAGTGAATAAACGGAAGATTTATATTGATCTATGGGACTAACTGAATGAACGGAAGATTTATATTAATTCTCTATGACTAACTGTATGAACGGAAGAGAAAGGTGTGTTTTTGCGTGTGTTAAAAATAGAGTCAGCACTTCAGATAAGAACAGAATTTAGGTTTCCAGATATAAAAATTATTTCATTATGACAGAAATTTGCCGGACGTATGTCTGATACATTATACTAAAAAAATGTAAATTGATAGCAACATTCCCTTTGATAATAATTGACCGTTTGATACATTTTGCAGGATTATGGACATGTGTCTGAAAAATGGGGCAATGGCCACTAGGCGACTACTTAAATTACCCCGTGGAGGCCCTAGGCAGTCTAAATCGGCCAACCTCCCCTCGCCCTCGCAAACTATCTCCTATTACGTCCAAATCGTATCGAAATTTCATATTTTGATCTGTTGTTGCGTGGCACCTAAAAGGCGCGGGACGCATAGGCCAGTACCTACTCTGCCTGTTGGGTAACCCTGCACTATGAATGAACTTTAATGGGTCTCCAGTTTGCAGTAACGATATCTATTTGGGCATTTTCAATGATAAGGAATATAAGCCACGTCTCAATTAGCCTCCTTAGTTCTCGAATATCTCAAACAAATGGATCAATACTCATTCTCCACACTTAAAGTTTCCCATTACTCCATATTATGCATTAGAAAACATATTAAAAGAGAAGAAGCTGTATACATTCTTTCATAGGAATTCATTGTCTAGCACTTAAAGCACCAATATTAATATGGAGTATATATATTTGAAATGAACAACAGGATGCATCTATTTCTTGAGCCTGTTAAAATATTTAGATAAAACATGTCCAACATGATAAGATTTATCCTTTTTCCTGTTATGATTTTTGACACATGATATTATTGTACACTGCTCGGTGCCCCGCCTTATATGTTTTTAAAACCATTAACTAAAAGGCCAGTTCGGTATATGAAGATTCGCAGAGAAACAGCATATGTTTTACCCAAACAGGACAGCGTGACTTAATTACTTTTGCTAATGCGGGGCTCAGATGCTAGATACAAATTCAATTTCGAGTTTGCATGATAACTGTACTTATCAAGGGATTTGCTAAATCACATGAAACCGTCTATTATTAGATATCGATCAGACTGTTTTGTTTATCATGATACTAAAATATAAACAGTAAGATTAAGATTTACAGATACGTATTCATATGATGTCATAGATCTTCCAGAATCATCAAAGTATCTTATTCATTCTTACTGCAATTGCTTGTGTAACTCAGAATAGAACAACCACCTGGCAGTGACCGCACCTGACGTTCCTGTGACCAAGGGGTCAATATTCTACGGCAAAAAATTTACCCTTTGTTAATCCGCGATAATGCCACGACCTCTGTCAAGGAGGTAAACTAAAAATCGAGCCATCTTAAAATGCAAACTAGATATTCTGTATAGTTGCTCAATATGGCCAATCTTTGAATTAAGACGTTGAGTTTTACCAATTGAAAATAATTTCCATTCTTATAAATTGGAGATTTATTCTTTTTATCTACAAGCCACGCCTGTTGTTGACATATTTCAAGTGCAAATGTATGGTGTAGGGAGTTCATATAATTATCAGATGCCGATAATTTAGTAGTTAAAGTGAAATAAACTACGATTTTAAGAATCATTTATTAGTGGTCGAGGTACTGGACTTCCAAACTGGCGACCTATTTTCTAACATGTAACGTTTCAGTTGTGATGCGTCATCTTCTACCGGCAACTGAGACCCATGTACTCGCTACAGGAAATATCTATTGGAAACGGCTGAAGCTGTCTCATACCATGCCTTTTTGAATGGTCTAGTATACAGACTTGACGTATATTAAGATAAATTGCATTCAATTACCCAAAGTTTAGCTTGTCAGTTGATAAATTGGCTGCTCATTGAAACAGTTATATATAGTCTGCCAAAAACAAACAACTGTTCAAAACGTCCATTTAACTGTTTGAAAGGAGATGACTGCTGGACGTTTATCAAAATTTAAAGTACGTAATATTAATGAATGCATGTCAGGCACGTTACAAATTTAGAGCTGAATCTTAAACGCAATCTTAAGTCTTGACTTACGTCTAATATAGTCCTGATCTTAGCCTTAACTTCATTTGTCTATCCACCTCTCGAAGTCGGGCACTTGGTGACTGTTATAGACTGAATTTTGAAATGTGAGGTACACCCTATTGCTAATAATCCAAACCTCAAATTTTAATGTCAAAACTTAGTTTATAATCTTTCGAGAATACATAAAAACAGCTTAAACTTAAATTGTGATCCCCCACAAAAACGGAAGACTCAAAGTTAAGGTCAATATTAAGTTTAAGATTTTTCACACATAATATAGTCAAATAAATCGTTTTGGCAAGACAATATGGTTAAAATGAAATAGACCGTTTAAGCCTCTTAATTGTGGAACGTTTGCTCAACTCCATTTTCTAGAAAATAAAGAATACACCAGAAAATGGCATACCATTGTTTTCATCCGCTCATTTTATGAATCAATAGGGTTAGCAATTTTATAAAATACCACTCTAAATATCAATGAATCTGTATGTATGTATGTATGTATGTATGTATGTATGTATGTATGTATGTATGTATGTATGTATGTATGTATGTATGTATGTATGTATGTATGTATGTATGTATGTATGTATGTATGTATGTATGTATGTATGTATGTATGTATGTATGTATGTATGTATGTATGTATGTATGTATGCATAACCATCGTAATACTCAAGGAAATGCCCCAGTCATTGTCATCCCCCACCCTATTCACCACCACCACCTCCCTCCCCCCATCCTACCAACACCACCCCACCAAACAACAACCTTTTTCTCAGATTTGTCCACCAGTATGTCGGTGATAGGGCAACTCATTGCGATAAAAAGTTCCCATACTGGGGATGAACGATTACGTTGATTTTTTTTTTTTTCTTATAATCTTGGTCGTTGTCTGCAAAGAGCACTAAGGGGTACCATGGTTACCATGGTTAAACGTTAATTTACTCGAAATATTAAGAACGTTTTCTGTTGATATGTCGGCTTTTCGTTCAGTTTTCCACCCGTTTGTCAAGTTTTCACTGAATAACACAACTTATCTGGTTCCTGTTATCAAACAGACAGTAACAGTGGTTTCAGGGAATGCCCATGACGTACAGTACAAGATGTATTTAAGTGAGAATAATCCGCTTCTAGCTTCACATTGCCACAGTTTAGAGCGAAACCTTATATATCAAGCAGTAGGTCTAAATTGCTCACATATATGTATGGCTTGTACCCTAATTAAGTATTTAGGTTTCTGCGATGGAAAAGGCAGTAAATAGAGTAAGATACAAATACGGATCGTACATGAAGTATTTGTACTAAGTTTAACTTTTCATGGGTGTAAGAGGAACGATTATATTATCGCAAAATGTGTTAAATAGGTGTTAAATATAAAGCGTTTAATAGGAAATTTATTTGCAAACTGGGTTTCGAAACCTACTTTTAAATTCTAATTAAGTCATTTTCCTAACAGAGTTATGCTACTCTGCGTATACGATTGGAATACGAATAATTTATAACAAGTTATACCGTTTTTCGTCCCACGAGATCTATGCCTATTAGACAAAATGATTTTGATGCAATTATTATCTGGCACTGTGCTTTTTTAGTCGCAGTTCACTCACATTTGTGACTCTTGTATGATACCTTTAATCGTAGTCGTAAGATTGACTCCAACGGAATCGGTCTTTTTCTTCCTTTTATGTGCAATGCAACAATCTGATTATTTAAATCAAAAGAAGTCATGAATGGGCAATCAGAATAACAGACAAAGTCTTGGGAAAAAATGAGGTTTTTGAGGTTTGACTGGTTAGCCTCCTTTATCCATGGCATACTTTGTATCCTTGAAGGTTTTCTCTAGTCAATTAATTACGCACTAGTGTCTTTTTAATTACGTCCCACTCCCATCACCACCACTATCTTTCTGGACTTTAATAGTTTCCATTTTTATGTAAACATGCATAGTATTCTGGAGCAAAGAAAATCTGTGTAGTAAAATATTTGTGCGTTATATGAAACTAAAATGTATTTTGATATAGTTACCGAGTACAGCGTTCTCTGATGTTGATTTCATTTTTTGAACGTGGTTTGTTCCAAGTACTGAGATCTGTTTACCCGTTGCTGCGCTCAAAACTTACATGCAGCAAGAAACTAGACTGCCTTGATTTCTTTAGACGTGAGTTTTCACAACAACCATGGTGTTTATGGAACGAATTATCGTTGTTTTACCATAAATGTTGTCAGGAATATGTCCGCTATAGGGGTGGTTTCCTGAACAAAATATAAGTCTTGTAATGCAAAATCCTTACTGTGCGCACTGCACAACCAAACCAGGTATTGATTGTTTGTTGAAACATAATACACAAATAACCTTTACGAATGTATTCATGGCCAACAGAAAGAATGTAAGTCAAAATATCTTACAGCAGGTTTTGACCAACCAAACAAGGCTTTGACTGTGTAGTATACAAATTCTACACCAAAAAGCTTTCCGAAAGTCATCGGGAAAAAACAAAAAGGATTACCCGGTAAGTTAAAATAAAGAACAGCGTCTTCTGTCCACTAAATCCAGGCAGTGATTGTGTGCTAAGAAAGATATACACCAATAGCCAAGAAGGGAGCAATTTTCATCTTTACAGGTAAGAGAAATATAATATTACATTCTTTCTTGAAATCATTTGATACTGTAGAAATGTTATATGTATTGAATGTTTTGGAATTGATTCAAAACTTGGCAGACTTATGCAATACAACATCATTACGATAGTTTTATTCAATTTAGACATTTTTAAAACTGGACAAGCTGATTTGAATTGTACGTTGAATGCATTGAATGATAATCAATTTTCGAGCTCTCATGATCCAGTGGGGTTATTCTTGTCCGTCAGATTTATGAACGAACATGGTAATAATAATAATAATAATAATAATAATAATAATAATAATAATAATAATAATAATAATAATAATAATAATAATAATAATGATAATATTAATAATAATAATAGTAATAATAATAACGATAATAATAATAATAATAATAATAAAAATAATAATAATACTAATAATAATAATAATAATAATGATAATAATAAAAGAAGAAGAATAAGAACAATAAAAATAAAAAAATGATGATGATGATGATGATGATGATAATTATATCATGATGATGATGATGTAATCATATTTAAACCGTACCGTGCTTCGTGCATAAAACGGTTCCGTTGGTATATTGCTGCTTTTTTGTGACGAGGAATCGAACAAGTCTGCAGAGTTCGTGATACCCAGATGCTGTTGTTTGTGGTGATGTTGGCTCGGAAGGCTGTATTTGTTTGCTTGCAGTGACAAACCAAGACTTCATGAAAAACGGGTCTGCGGGGAATATGGATGATCTCTAGGAATCCTTCGTCAGATTGGGAGCGGCAGGACATGCGTGTTAGCGCTGTAATCGCTACATACAAGAGCAATGAAAACATAATTACGACGTGATCGTCAAAGGGATGAATTAAATTTATATGTTCCATTTCTGGAATATATTTTCATTATCATATAAGAAATCAGTAATTCAATATCGATATTATAGTGAAAGTCAATAATGCCTGCATCGTATTTGTTGATGGCACATTATTAATATTTGAATATATATATATATATATATATATATATATATATATATATATATATATATATATATATATATATATATATATATATATATATATATATATATATATATATACACTTTGATGCCTTTGGTGATACGGTGTTCATATTTGTGTATGAATTATATACATTGATCATTAATTGTAATAAATTTATATAACGATCTTTTGCTTGATTACTCGTTTTACGTTGCATGAACGGATTAATTCCATTTAGGAACGATTTCTTTTCACTACTTCAGTTGTTGAACTCGATACAGACCATTCCGTTCAAGTGATTTTTGGATTATACACCCACGGGTATGGTGTTAAATGTGCCTAATGTTCAATTGCATCTTAACAAAAGATCTCATTCACGAAATTGATTTAGTGTCTTCTTGTTACAATCAGGCTGAATCCTGTTACAACCCCTAGGTGTTAGTTTCTTGGTAATCCTGCTTTATTGAACTGTCTCAATCAATTATATCTTGTTAATTTTTTTCTCCAAAGTGTTATGTAAGAAATTGTTATGTAAGAAAAGTTGTGAAATTATTATGTAATTGTTATTTCTTAACATAACCTTCTTCTCATTTCTTGCCATGAGAATGAATCTTCGACTCTTGACCGGAGAGGAAGAGAGAGAAAAGAGTGGTCCTTTTAAGAATAAGGTGTCACTTAATAGTGGTACATCTTTGGGGAAGCTCTGGCAGCAAGAGGTAGCGGAGAGATCGCTGTAAATACAGACACTCTTCTCTGACTGGGATTGAACGACTATTATTGATATATATGAAACTATATTCTAAAGATAAACTTATCCACACAATACATATTACGTTACATATTACAAGACATATTGAATAATTTCACAGTGATCTACTACTTCATATGCTTGTAAAATTCCCTGCATAATGCGATACAAGTGATTGAAATATTGCTTGAATTAAGAAAGCCTAAAATTCATTAGTTACGACTGATATTATAATCATTTCAGGGAATACATTTTGTTTCATATAATTTAGAATAACAACCTGCAAACGATCACTATATTATCTAAAGAATACTATGAAGCTAGCGAATTCATACAAATGAACATAGAAACAATAAAATATTTTATTATATTAAAATAGTACATAAAAAGAGAACTCACATAAATAATGCGACTTGAAGTTACTACAAAAATCTTTAAGTAAGTAATATGAAATTCTCACCTGTAAATACAAACTGACAATCTTCTCTGACTGGGACTTAGCGAGTGAAGTTTTCAGATAGGCTCGGCTTTTATATATTCCGAAATGACGTGGAATAACTACGTGTCCCAATCAGAATGTCTGTTCTGAGTTAATTATTGTAAAGAGGCTATAGCTTTTGTTAAATAACGTGTCGTATCTACGTGTCCAAATCAAAATATCTGTTTTGAGTTAATTTTTGTACAGTGGTTATCTTAACATGGATTATGGCCAATTTTGGTAAATCGCTTTATGTTCCACTCTTGACGTGGATTACCACTCGTAAATGGAGCAATAGTTGAAAAGTAAACGAGACCTAATTTGTTCGGCTGATTAATTTGGTTACAGGGAAAAAAAGCGAGTAATTCGTTTATTGTTATGAATTCTGAACCATACTATTTAGGATTACATTTTTGAAAAACGGCTTCTAAAGTAAGTAGCAGCAGGGAGGGTGAACCCTACAAATTTTTGCGACGAAATCGATTAAAGCCTCAGAATGCCCAATAGAGCCTTCCTACAAAATAACATATTTTAACCAAAAAAAAAAATAAAGACCCCATTTTGCAAATGGAGCCTTAGCGATTTTGTCGTAAATATATTGTCATAACCACCCTCAAATTGCTGCCAATAATTGCTATCATCTACGTCGCAAATATGTTGTCATAACCCTTCCTGCTGCTAAAAGGATTTCAAGGTTAATACAAATGATTTAACCAAATATTTGTTAACTTTTCACAAACAGACTAATCGATAATACTTCACCACGTAGATCAATTAAATTATTTGACTGATCGGTGAGTGTAAAATTAATTCTAGTTAGCGAATCATTTTGACATTGCATATATACTGGATTAATCGGATTTTCAATAATTAAAAATCCTGGAGGAGCTGTTGGTGCAAATGAATAAAGAATGTAACCTTTATCGGGCTTGATTTGATTGCTCGAGATTAATTTGATAGCTTCCTTCGATTACATCACACGTTAAATTAAGCGCGATCACCGATGAAATGTCCACATTGTTCGGTGCGATATGTCTACCGTCGTCGTCGGGAGAATTATTATGAGTGAGGATAATAGGCTTCGGCTGGCTATCTTTCCATGATTGATGAATTTTATTAAATCCTTCGTCGATGGCAGTTCTGAGTTGATTTTTTAGTTTAGGTACGTTATATGCTGAAAGTTTATAATTTGGATTCTTTTTTATATTTTTTTTTATAATCTATAGCGGAAGTAGTTCTTGAAATCGGGGAATTTTCATCAGTGAAGAGATTAGTAATCCTCGAATTAAATATTTCCATGTCATCGATGACTTTATTACCCGCGGCAACTACACTAATAAACTCGTCCCTGGTGAGAAGGCCGGATTTCAACGAGTGTAATAGCAACGAAAAATCCTTATTCATTAAATAAAGACATAAGCTTCAATATCTACGACTGATGGAGATGTTTCATGTATTTCCAGAATTTCACCTTACTTTGTTATATAATCATTAAAAGCTGGAGTTAACCACTCATCTTTACCGTATTTATTCTTACGTCGATAAGTTTTTGTAAAGTTTATATCGAGGATGTTTTATATCCTTTTGACGGATTTTCAGGTCCTATCTCGTCAGTAGTGTGATCAGATTTTATAGGATCCGGCGTAGAAGCGCTAGCGGTTCTAGGTTGTTCTTCCGGCCATCCTAATACTGTTCTTATTGAACTGTTATAAATATCTACAACATACCCAGGAGAGCTTATTTCAATTGTAGATGATAGTGTTGGTTCATGAACTGTTATCGCAATTTTTGATTCCCTTCTAGTAATGGATTTTATTCTACGTTGTAATTCATTATTAATTTGCTCAATTTGATAAGACCCTGTTGGTATTGAAACAACGTTCCAATCTGGAGTGTCATCTTTTTTATTCCTATACGCAAATACCAGAGAATTATTAGGTCTCTGACCACCAAATGGAACCGATCTAATATTAGGCCAACTATGATACATTCGTAATTTTGCCAACGCGATTTCCTTTACTGAAACAGGGGAAGGAAAATTCACACTGAATTTAGGGTTTGTTGACGATATTGATATCATGCTTGTTTTCCGCGGAGTGGTATTTTCTGCTATCCGCTGAAGTAGTTGAATCTCTTGCGACATTATTATTATAATTATTTACAATGTCTAATTTTGCAATAGATAAAAAAACGCTAGCGTTTTAATCGCAGTATCATAAATACGTATCATCGCAAAGAACTCGTCTTCGGTAATTATCGTATCATCAATCGATGATGACATCAACGAGGATAATTGTGAGTAACCGTTAGATAATGTTTGATGTTTTACTATATAGTCGTTAAGTTTTTCTTGAGAACACGATGATATTTTTTTAGTAATAGCATTTGCAATTCCAGCAAATGTTGTCACCGCGGAAATAGCAATTGGGACAGCAATCGGAGCTATCATTGTTACTGAAGATAGTATAATACCAGCACCGGCCATTATACCAGATACCGAGTATACTGTAACATCAATCGCGGTAATTCTCCTGCGATACTTTTTAATTTTTATTTCATACTCATCAATGAGTGTTTTGAGTTTCGTTTAAAACTCTTTGACGGTATCATAGCGATATTGCGATGACGGAATCATATTATTTTAAAACCTCAAGTGGTTTCTAATTGTTAAAAATTCTAATTTAGATCAGCTACAAACTCCATGTACCATACAAATGATGTCTTATTTAAATTAGGATCAGTGCTTGTTATTGTAAACCGTTTGTATTCACCCACGTCAATAGTCGTTGAAATCACGTTGTTGTATCCATATGAAGTCGATGATGATATATTAAACTGGTTCAGTGACACTATTGTTAATCGATAAATACCCTTGTTTGACACAGTGAGAGTTATTGTATTCTTTTTAGGTTCCCAATCTAATGATCCAGAAAGAACTGTGTATACCATATTTATGATATTCCTCTCATGAGGAATCTTTATTTTTTCAAGTAGCGGAAGATTGTTTTTGAACGTTGTAATATCCGTGTTGATTGCTTCCAATTGCCGATTAATCGCTGGTATTTCTTCGATGGATTTTTTTAATATCCGGAAGTTTGATATCTAGTTTATCAAGTGGACCTCCCAAAATTTTATCAACAATGTTTTACGAAAGGTTGAAAACTGTTTTACGTGTTCTTCATATCTTAATTGAAATGTTGCAATTTCCAACATAGACGCTTTTATCTCTGCAATATTCGGTGTGGTTACTGGTGGATTTCCATGGAATTCTATCAGTTGTTTGTCGATTTTGTCTACGATTGACTTTTGTAATTCATAGAATTTATTAAATTCAGCTTTATGATTGTTATATTCATCATTGAGTGATTTTAACTCGTTTGCTGTGCTATCTACTGTTGTTAGTTTATCCGTGATCGTCGAAACAAATATCCCCGGTTTGAGTTTTCCATCGTTTGAACATAATGCTATTGTATTTTCAACGACGTCAGGTCCTCGTATTAAGATATCATCCAATGACACATTACTAGATTTCAATTTGCCCTGGCGATCTTGAAATACAACTATTTCCCCAGGATCTACACTTGACAAGTTTAATAATGTCTCAGCGATTTCATCTTCGATTATTTTTTTTTACATCTTCGACATCGAATTTACTATCGGTTTCTGTTTTTTTTTTTTACTCTGATAGAGGTCGTCCCCAAATATCAATCATTATACGAAAACGCTAACGTTTTTCTAAATCATTTCTAATTGGTGAAAACGCTATCGTTTTTGCCATTGCCCGCTGGTATATTCATTAACAACAACTTGTGGTGGTTTCCTTGGAAATCTAGATATCTCTGCAAGGACGTTTAATACTTCACGACCGCATATCGGTGGATCATTTAACTGTTGTGTTGGTAGCGTGGAATAAAAAATTGGAGCCAACGATGATTTTGTTATTGTAGATACATATCGCATAAATTCTTTTGGTGGAGCTAATCCATATGAATCAAAATAGACAATTCCACGTGGATCAATTGCATATGCGACCCAATGAGTTCCTTCTCCGCTGCTGTTATCAAGATTGATAATACCCGTTTCATTTTTCATTGGTTTTGACGGTAATTGATCTCTCATGAAAACTCCTCTAAAGTTTTTTATTGATAACGATTTTACAGCATCAATTAAATAAAAATTGGACATTGGTGAAAATCCTAGGAATTTTTCCACTAATAAGCCGTTCCTGGTATTCTTAGGCCCGTGCCCTTGTACCAATTGTATGGGGTTTCTGGTAGTTTTAGACCCTTTCCCATTTTTTTAGCCATTTCCAGTAGCTTTTTTCAGGGCCATTCCTGTAGCAGTACCAACGGCTCCTAACGCTGCCGCCTTCTCAACCGCTGGGGCAGCCGCTGTAATCAATGCTGGAATAGCAGCTAACAGCGGGAATATACCACCTGATTTTATCATACTGGCGATTGCTGCTTTTGAAAAATCAATTTGAACTCCTCGTTTGTTCTTTAGCGCATCATTGAAATGTTTTATTTGACGATCTGTCAATGATAATTTATGTGCACCACTGGACATTTGACTGGGTTTCAGGGTTATTGTGGTTCCACATTCTTTAGCCGACTTTGATTTCAATTTCTTGACCTGACCATCAGTCAACTGGACATTAACAATACTATATGTCATTCTATTCTAAAACGTAATTTACACTTTCAATTGATCTTATTGTGAAAATCTTAACTTCATGTTTTCCACTGGTGCATCAATAAGTCTCATTCGTCCGCCAATTCCTTCTAACAACTTTGATTTATCACTGAGAATGACAGCAACTGCTCTATAATCAGCTATATCAGCAGGTTGTTGTACCCGAGCTTGGAAGTATATGTCAACAACAGATTGTCTCATCATGTCAAGATTTTCCAATGAAAAGTAATAAATCGGAAAGTGTTTTTCAAAATCAATTTGCGATATTTGCAAACCAGTATCAACATTTTGATCACGACCCATAAACGACAATATTCTATGATATACACGTGCTACGTCGTTGTTTTCATAATCAAGCTGTACAATCTCTGCTGGATCTTGTTGTCCATTTATTCTCAACGAAACTTCACTTACTCCTAATTTATCAAATATCATATGACTAGATAATTGACGACCCACTCGATTTGCATCCTGTAACGCTATAAAGATATGACGTGGAGCTGAAACACCTTGTTTTGATGCTAAGTGCCATGTAAATTTGCCATTTACATTATCCTGCTTCGTATCAGTTGTTGTTGTTAGCCAACTTAGCAATGATTTTCCACCTGTGTCCATAAACGATAGTAATTGTTGCTCTATTGCGACTGATGGAATCAAGACTGACATCCATAAAACCAATTTATTTAAAATGACTTTACCATCATCAACACCATTAGCACGCCAGATTGCATCATTGTCATTCTCCTTTCGCACAAACACGACTGTATGCTTTGCTCCATAGATGACTTTTCTGACATTTCTACAGAATTCGAATATGTGATGTAACGGAATTGCACATGAAAACGGTCGATGCTGTCCTTTCAATGCTCCATTTCGTGTTGCAAATCCTAGATTGAAATTATCATTGACCCTTTTTAAAATGTCGAATTCAGCGGCTGGTCTATCTTCACGGTCTAGATTAGCTGCGAGTTGTTGATCAGCTTCTGCAGTAGCTCTCGCAGTTCGTACTTTAATAAACTGAATATGGTCAGCATGATTAGAAGTATCCTTAGCAAACATCATAGACGGACCAGCCGACCTTGTATAATCATCAGAATATCTCGCAAGTCCGATTATTGTTGTTGCAATATCAACATCTTGTTGTATTGATTCATTTTCTTTTCCACCAATGATATATTTTGCACTGTTAAATAGCGCCATAATGCCATTATTTACAAAACCAAATCGGATATTTTGGTTATCCCCATATGGTGTATCAGCTGCAACATTTATTACAAGCTCTCCTTCTACTTCAATAAACGCCTCACACGGCAAAAAGTATCTACTTGCATCTTGAACTTGAAGTTCAACTCTCCCCCGTTGATTAGGCTCTCTTGCAGGATAGGCATAATACTGATAGTTAATTTTAGAATCATCTTTATTTACCGGTGCTGCCATATCAAACGCTGGATCAGCAATTTTTTTAAATGCCATTTATACTAAAACGCTATCGTTTTTCTAAATGTAGTAATGCTATCATTTTTCTTTTTTGTCTGAAATTTTTACGATTTCCTCCAAGACCGCTTCCCGCTATCATACCTGCAATATTACTACTATCTGGTGAAGTCATTGCTAATGATGCTAGTTTTTGTTCCACTGCGTTATTTATCACTTTACTGACATTTGCAGGCATCATTGTTGTTGAAGGTAGCGGTGTTGAAACCATTTGTGGTGGTTTTCATCCGAAACTAGATTTCACCAATGACGTTATTTTATTCTTTGCGGTAGAAAAGGCCGTTCCTGCAAGATCTCCAACAGCGTTAATTCCCTTATTACGAATAACATCAATGGCTTTCATCGCTAATTGTTTAGCAACTGATGCTACTTCTGGGGCTATTCTTGTGAAAAAACCCGCTATGGTATTTCCAAGGCCGTCTCCATAGTATGCCCTATAAACGGCAATCTTGAGTTTACCACATACACGTTTGTTGGTTTATCGTGATTATAGTGTACTATCATCTTATTTGAAATGACTTTGTAATTTCTAAATGCAAGCATTTAGAAATTTCAATCGCTATAATAACCACTAAATTTCCCTGGAATTCCGTCCATTAACTCATCCAAGAGTTCTCGATACGTATGAACATAATTTATCCCACCTTGGAATAATCGTCTGCAAATATCAAATGCTTCATTAGTTATTTCGACTGAGTTATTCCCAGCTCGCTTACCTCCCATAAGAACCTCAAGTCGTGATATGTCATTAATGATATTACTAGGACACATATGAGAATCATGATGAGAACTTCCATAACCCTTTCCTAAAGCACTTGCTGGTTGAGTTTCTGGAGATTGTTGACCTCGACCTCGACCTCGACCTCGACCTCGTCCTCGACCTCGACCTCGACCTTGTTGTTGTTCTTTTCGTTGTTCTTTTAGTTGTTGTTGTTGTATACCATACTTATTAACTCCCATTTTAAAAGCTTTGTATTCCAATGTATCCCTTTTTAAATTGCCGGGGTCTTCTTTATTAATTTTATATATCCAATCCACCCAATCCCCTCGTTTTATTATGTTTTTTTATACTCGTATTTTAAAAATTCCCCCCTTGTATAATAACGTTTGACAGCGAAGTCATCAAATGACACATAGTCTTCAAGTTTCAGCAATGGAAATCGTCTGATTTCTTCTATAGCTTCATCAGTGAATTTCTCGTTAAAAGGAACACTTTTTTTAGTGGAAACTTTTTCAATAGAATCACTAGCACCTTTAACGGGGTTATCATCAGTATCAATATTACCCATTTGTTGTATTTCCGCTGAGTTTATAACTCACCTGATAGCTGTTTTATCCCCTCCTGAGTTTTTTCAGTCTCTGTAGCAATCTTTCCCAGCACATCAATAATAGGTATTGCTCCCTCTTTAGGTATGTCGCCGTATATAGCACGTTCTGTTGCAAGTTTCATATCTTTCGTGGCTTTAGTTACAGGAGCAAAAAGCTGTTCACTCCCAATAGAAAAGTCAGTCTGCGCTTGCTGTCTAAGTTGTAGTTTATCTCGCACGTCATCTCGAATCGGTATAAACTTTTTCGTAATGCTAACCTCTCGCGGGTTAGTCTGGTAGTTAATGCTTCTGATGTCATTATTGGAAATGCTAACGTTTTTTCAATTGTGGATTTTCAGTGGGTTTCAATGCTTGCATTTCCAGACTCATCAATCAAACGTCTTATAGATTTCACTTTCAAAGCAATCTCTGACCGAACTTGGTACTGTTCCCCTAGTTTCTTTCTAATTGCTTCAACTATACTAAATAGCCGAATGAATAAATTAATATCATTGTTATACCAAGAAACATTAACCGCTTTTTGGATTCTTTTTATCAGTTAATACATTTTAGGTAGGACATCTCTTCCATGTTTCAATTGTATATCAATTTGTTCAAATTCATTCAAAAGTCTGTCTTCATTTAAAAATTTAGAAAGTACGATTCCTTGATTTCTTAAATTTGATATTTCTGTGATGATAGATGTAATATCTTGAAATTCCATTTATTGAATATTATTAATAACGTATTTTCTTTATCTTTAAAATATTAGTTAAACCCTTAATATACAAAAAAGGGACATATCCAATGCTTGGTCATCTCCTTCGAGTTAATAGGCAGATAGTTAAGCATACATTATATATATATATATATATATATATATATATATATATATTAAATATATAATATTTATATATATATTTATATAATATATATAAATACAGAAATATATAACACAATATATATATCTATATATAGGTATATAAATATATATATATAGATATATATATATATATATAATATATATATATATATATATATATATAATATTATATATATACACAATATATATATATATATATAAATATATATTTATATATATATATATATAATATATATATATATATACACACAATGCGATTATATAGGATGGTTATATATACAAATGATGAATAGGATGGTATATATACAATGCGATTATATAGGATGATATTATATATACTAGGGACAGTACATTACATATAGGATGGTTATATATACAATGAGATGATAGGATGGTATGATAGAGACAGTACAGGACGATACAAACATGAAACGACGGGGCAGACTTACTACACCCAATCTACCAATCAAAAGCAACCCAAGAAATTAACCATGGTTGCAGTTGACAAAATTCAACCACACCATGACAATGGCGTGGGTAGTTTTGATTGGCATATTGGACTTCGCTTAAAGCCCCAAACGCGTATACAGCTCATATTATATATAAGGTGATAATAAGACCAGTGTCGATAAGCGAGTGTGTATTTATTTCCCTAGCATTTCATAGCGAAAATTGTGCAGTAATTTCAATGGAAATTACATATTTAAATAAAACATTAAAAAAGGAATACAACTGTTAAATAATAGCAAAATTTTTATTAATTTCTATAATATTACATATTTATTTAATCGTAATAATAATGGATTTACATGACGAGATAACTCTGTCATGGGACCTGTCAATTCATGACCTGCTATTTCTTGAATGGTTCGAGAATGATATTTTTCTGCGTCATCGATAATTTTATTACATGTAGCACACTAAAAAAACTAAATTACATGTAATGTGCTTTACTATTTTGACCTCACATACAATCCATTTTAATTTGTAATTACAAAGTAATTTCATTTTCATACAAAATCTAAACAGCTGTTAACGTCCGTAATTATGACTTTTTAAATAATCTATTATTAGAACCTTGACCTAGTGTCTTGTGTTACGCGCGCGTTTCGGTACAATAACCATATTTACTATTTGTTTGTGTGGCTGTTCCAGCTACTGACCTTGCCTGTTCCAGCTACTGTCATTTACTTTTTTAATAAATGTTGTACGTGGATATATTGCGTAATAAGTATTGAAAAAAAAATATATGTACAATAATAGCTTTATCAAATGATATTAACGCGAAACGTTTTCAGCGTTTTCCCTATGGAAGAATAACAACAGAAAATCGACTACTTTTATCCTATGGAATTGGTCTGAAATTGTAAAATCATGCAAAAATGACTAAAATAGCCATATTTATAACTAAAACATCACTATTTGAGAATTAATCTTGTAAATAGGAAAACTTTATTCTATGTCCATTTTTCTTTGACATGCTTGTTTGATAAATCCCTTCAGCAACGTTTTCGTACTGAAGGCAATACATATCCAAAATATTCCCCGGCAGCATTCATTGATTTAAAAAATTCTTTTTTCATTCGTCGCTGTATCAAATGACTGTACTGGTTTCATTTCCAACTAAACTTACAAGTCCTGTCTTTCCCTTTCTTGTATTATCACTTTGCATTGCAAATGTTTGAAGAGAATTTATTTTGAATATAAGAGAAATCAATGTCATCCAGATAACACAGCCATCTTAATCGGTCCCATATAACACTCAAAACTGCCCTATGACAGAGATTAACTTTCATATCCAGCAGTAAAAACACAAATAATCCCTGATTATTAACAAATCCCACAGGTTTCTTTAGTCTACAGTGTCTAACAACAACCTTTACGAATATTTCATAATTAACAAAGTTTGGGTTGATAGTCTGAAATTCTTGCTCCATTTATATACAATAATACTATTTGTTCCTAAGTCATCAATTTGCTTTATTTTAAATCCTATTAATTGTAGTCTTGAGGAAATTTTATGATTTTGTCTTCGACAGAGTCACGGGTTAGGGTCAATGATAGCGATTTTTATTCGTTTATCATAACAAACGTTTCAATCTCTAAACCGCATACCTCCACAATTGAAACATAATTGTTATTTTCCTCACACACCCACCCCACAATTTATGCAAGGGTCCGGGCCTGTCGAATATTTCTGACAGCTCTGTAAAGTTGATGTTCCACAGATAATTTACCTCTACTACGATTTATTGCATGGGGTTACTGATCCAATCATAAGCCCATTTTGCAGTGATTCATTTTATATAAACAAAATTTTCTATTTAAATGTTTGCCTTATTTATATGAATGAAGGAATTCAAAGAGATATCGACAATTAAGCCTTATCTAAAATATTAAATTCAAATCTTGATCTGAAACCCTCGAGGACTACCAAAAGAGAGAATAAATGATAGAAGTATGATAGAAAAATACGAGATTGTGTTAATGAGTTTAAACAGGACGGCAACATTCACACCACTCTGTGTCAACATTAAAATTGATGGTGATGTTGATGCTAGAACGATATGATGAAACAAGCAGCTATGATACTATCACAACTTGGCAGTAAAAGGTATTTTTCTCAAGTGAAATTCATTATCAATTTAGAATCGGGGCGACTGGGTCATAAGGGACAAATTTAAAAACCAATACTTTCTCAAAGATATGACAACAGATCTTGTTAGCCGTGATTCCAGACCAGGGCTGTTAATTTGAAATTGATAAACCATACTAAGAAAAAGCGTATCTGAAACAGCATTTGTTTAAGGGATGTAAATATCCGTTAAATAAGAAACCTGACATTGGAAAACTAGCCACCAATGAAAAGCTGTCAACGTCACTGGAAAAAAAAACCACTCAATTGTGTACACAACGTATAATAGAACACTTTACAAATGCACTCCGTGGGAATAAATAACCGATCTAAGACGTAAAAAAAAATTAGGTCAATGGGAGCTAACAGTTGAAAGAGAAACGGAGCAACTATTTCCGATATAGCTAGAGTTGGAAAAGTCGTTGAGATTTCCGATAACCGTTTCAACTGATAACCGGGAAATATTATGCGAATCGAAATACAATAAAAACGTAGCTCCAGTCAAAAAAGATTGATCATAACCAAAATCGCATGGACCATCCGCGGTTACCAATAGTCCCAGCGAGACAGGAAAGTGATAGTCTCTCCCAGAAGAATTCACCAATGATATGAATTCTCACTGAAGAAAGATTAATTGAATGCATTGCTAGTTTAATGTAAAAACGACACCTTATCAGTTAATGGCTACATCATGAAAATGTAAATTTCCCAATCAATTTGTGAGACCTAACGGTGAATTATATCGTACTGAAAATCTACATAATAGGATGAAAAATCTAGCAATAAATCTCAGTGAAAACGCTAGCGTTTTTAATGGAAAATCCGACGATTACGAACAGTTACTTACAAATTGTTTTACAATTCCATCAGTTGCAGCTCATTTTGCAAGAAAAAAAAATAATTGGAAACCAACACGAAAAGAGTTTTTACAGGATGTTCAATCCAGCTGTCTGGAATATTATCATGGCGGTCTATGTAACGTTAAGTACAATCGTGAAAGTATGATATCAGTTGATATCGTTGCCTGTTATCCAGGAAGTTTTCTAGGAAATGGATTCGCTGGTGAGTATTTTAAACGGTTTGGACATCCCACACATGAAATAGCTCGCGCTGCTATTAATGGACCACTGCCTGATTTTGATTTGACCGGTTTTGCTCGCGTAGTATCATTTTAATTCGCTGAAGGACTTCATCCGTGTTGTTATGTTTGGATTGGTAGACACATGGCTGAAAGGATGTGGTTACCAATAGAGTTATTGCGATATATGATTGATTGTAAAATGTTAGTTTCTTTGATGGTCAGCGAAGCGATTATCTCATATCGAAAACAAACCAATGTCTGGTTACCATCACCAGAATGTCTTGATAGTATAATCGATAAGTCTAGAAAACATATTGATGCTGACGAGGAGTACATCATTGAATGGTCAAAAAAAATATTTAATCAACGAAATAGTGAAGCAAAGGATCTCGGCCGAAGAATAATCGGTAAATTTACACAAGGTGGAAAAAATTCAACTTTAAAAGACAATCGTCACGATTGATTATAGATGATGCCGAATACGACTTCGTTATTAAAGATGCAGTAGAGAAAAATAGATACGCAAATTGTAAAAGAGGCCTTCTTGTCCAATAAAACAAAGTTAGGTAGAATTGTTACTTACAGTGATGGAGAAAGCTCTGCATATCTACATTTGAGAGCTTCTATGCTGGGTTATGCATCTATCAATTTATTTGCAATGATAAATAGATTTCCTAGTATAGCAGTTAGAGTTGCAATTGATTCAATGTATGTCGATACAAAATATATCAAAGAGGTAACTAAATTTACTAATAGCGAAGAGACTTGGGGAACATGGCGAATTAAACGTGAAATACAATGCGATTATTCTAAATCAGCAGACGTTGAGATTAAAAGCAATACCTGAAAAACGATAATTCTATCAGTGAAAAATCCGAAGGATTTTCTATGTCTAAAGCACCACCGATATCAGATCCAATTTGTAGATATAAAACAGTTTATTTAAACGGTTGTGGTGGATCTGGAAAGACAACACGTGTGATAGAATTATATCGAGAGAGAACGTCCATGATTGTACTCACACCAACCCATAGACTAGCGAGAGAGATAAAACAACGAAATGTTGAAGCTTGCACGTATCATAGTTTTTTCGATACAAGGGCGATGCTTGGACTCCTGAGCGAATGGGTGAGAAATTTATTCCTGTGGTTATTATTTGGGATGAAGAATGTACTGTTTCATAAGATGTATTAAAAATGTTTCTTGATTGGTTATTGCAAAATAATACAAAAGTTATATTGTGCGGCGATCATGGTCAACCACCACCATTTGTTGGTAGAAGTCCACATAATTGGTTAAAAGATTTTGTTGATTATTACGAAGAAATTGATACTGATTATAGAGCAATCGATGAGCAGTTACGTGAGTTTAAAAAACTAATTAGATTACAACCCGATAGAATTCAATGTGAAGTAGCGCATGAAATAATTTCTGAAACGCCTATGAATGATTTTTGGAAAACATGGAGACCAAATGATTTTGTAGTAGCAAGTAGAAAGATAGTCAGAGACGCACTTCAGAAAAAGTTGTTTGAGCTACACAAGAAAAAATTCCCAACGTTTCCAGTACCGTTGTGTTATAGACCATTGGATACACGAAAGCAGAATATTGAAGTTGAAATTCCAGGCCAGACGGAGAAACAGATTCTAGTGTTAAATGATATTATACTAGTTGATATCAATGCTGTAGAAAATGCATTATGCGCTGATAAATCACCATGGACGCTTGGTTATGTAACAACAATACACTCGTCACAAGGATTGACCATCACGGATACAATTGTTTGGATAGTTGATAATCGCATTGAATAGTCAAATTTAGTCTATCTCGCAGTGTCCAGAGTACGACGAATAAATCAACTACGAAGGGTTGTTTTCGGTGATGATTTTAATGCAAACGATGATAGCACTGATATTAGCATCATTAATAAAAAAACTCTCTGGTTACAAACAGCAGGACAAAAAAAAACCAACGAGAATTTGATATTGATGCTGAAGTAATAATCGCATTAAAAGAACAACAGAATAATCACTGCGCCAGTTGCAATTGTATAATGCACTGGCAGTATTCGGATAAAGACCCTCGACAATTCACCGGAGACATAAAAAATAATAGTTTTGGTCATGTCAGAAACAATGTGATGTTGACCTGTCTTGAGTGTAATAGACGTAACGGAGCTAGTTAAGACCATGTGGCGGTAATTAAGTATCGTCCGGAATGACTTGTAGTTGTTCGCGTGTAAAACCACGCTGAGGTGCAGTTGAATACAATCTGTAGATTGGAGGTCTACCAGTTGATCGCGTTATGGTTGAAATTATATGCGTAGTAACACTCCATATAGGATCAGTAGCTCTTCTTTTACCACCTTCAAATTCTCCTGGTTCGTATAAATATCTCACAGTAACATCACCGAGAAGTGGTTGAGTGCTAACCCGCTGTGGTTGTTCGGGTATATTTTTTTATTGCAATATTTGGTTTCATATTAATAGTTCGAGTAATCTCGTTATTTAACGCTGCAACTACACTCTGTAACCTTTGGACCCATTCACGAGATCGTTTTTCTTGGATGAATTGTTTTTGTATATTGATATCCAAATAACCGTTCTGCAAGAGTTCGATTAAATCGTTCTACAATTGCCTGATGACGATGAAACGCAGTATGTTACCGTCGTAATTGTAACATTATGAGTTTTCATTGTTGATAGAACAGCACCTTGAAACTCTTTGCCAGGATCAACTTGTAATAGATTTGGTCATCTTAGAGGACCTTGTCGATAAATCCTTTCAAATGCAGAAGCGACTTCAGAAGCTGACTTTGTTTTCAATGGTTCTGCTTGTTTAAATCGACTCCCAATATCAACTACAGTTAGCGCGTATTTGTAACCACGGTCATGTGGTAAAAACAATAAATCAGCCTGATGAACTTCATTGGGTACGGTAACATCAAAATGAGAATAATTAATTTGTTTAGGCGGTGGTAGATAAATTTGCCATATAGCTTGTTTGGATAACCAATCTTCCGCAGTGGACTTTTTCACTTTTGCAGCGTTAGCGAGTTTTCTGATTGCTGCTTTACCCCTCCAGTATCCTTTCGGAGAATAATAAATAGATTTCATACTATATAAACACTAGTGTTTTTAATTACCAGCACCTAACACTAATTTGCCTTTCATAGCTGATTTGACCAACCATGAAGCCAATTTTTCTTTGAAGGATTTATCGGGAATTGCATTTATCGCATGAATTAATTTTACATCCGCGAGATATCTTTGTTGCAAATTATTGCTTTTATATGCAACATCATGAGCATGAAATGCCTTATCAATAGCATTTATCGGATACTCACCAGGCCGGGGCTAATTTTGGTCATCAAGTCTGAGATCTAATCTCGTTCCGGGACCACAGTAGCTATATCCTGGGGTTCTGGGCAGTTTTCCTAATTTGGCTGCGATGTCACCTCCGTGTCGCTTTTTTTAAAGAAATAAATCGAAATTATTTTGTACCACGTGTTACACACTGACCAGTAAGTGCCGATCTGTTATTTTTAGTTGTAATCGTCGTCGCATCATTTGTACTAGTACGCTGTTTACATTTAACACAATATAGATCCATAATTCATATATAGCTTATGAATATAATTGATTTTTCAGCGACTAAAGAAGAGATCCGGTGTAACACCACGCAGCGCTTCCGAATTCTGTCCGTGGCATTATAATCGGACCATCTGGATCGGGTAAAACACAATTGCTGCTTAATTTGATAATGCGATTTATGAAGTGGGATAAATTATATTTAGTTGCTCCATCCGTAAATGATCAACGGTGCTATGAAGTGCTAAAAGATTATAATGAGAATGCATCAGAAATTAAAGGTGAATGTGTCATCGACTTTATAACAGATATTGATGATGCGCCTAGCGTAGATGATCTCGATGGAGACATAAACAATCTTATTGTGTACGATGATGTGATGTTAGATAATCAAAAAAACCTGCTAGAATATTTTCACGAGGTAGGCATAAAAACACTGACGTGATATATGTCACTCAACGCTTCACTCAGATTCCAAAAGTGATTCGCGATAACTGCAATATTCTTGCTGTATTCAACGGCGTTGATACACATACGCTACGAAATATTTGGCAGACATGGTGTTCCGATATGGACTTCAATGGATTCAAAAATTTCTTTAGTCATGCTCAGTCAGTCCCACATGGATTTATAACAATAAATTTACACGACCCTCGGTCACCATATCGTATTGGACTTGATCAAATATTCGGTTATTAACCCTGAAATCCTTTTAGCAGCAGGGAGGGTTATGACAACATATTTGCGACGTAGATGATAGCAATTATTGGCAGCAATTTGAGGGTGGTTATGACAACATATTTACGACAAAATCGCTAAGGCTCCATTTGTAAAATGGGGTCTTTATTTTTTTGTTTAAAATATGAGATTTCGTAGGAAGGCTCTATTAGTCATTCTGAGGCTTTAGTCGGTTTCGACGCAAAAATTTGTAGGGTTCATCATCCCTGCTGCTTAAGTCGGTTATTATGACATACAAGCTATGAAATTGAACAATGTTTTTTAATTTTGTAGTTAACCTCAATTTGAAAGGAACAATAATTCGTTCGTCTGATTAATTTCGTTACAGTTGAAAAAAAGCGAATAATTCGTTTTTTGTTATGAATTCTGAACCAGGCTATTTAGGATTACAATTATGAAAAGCGGCTTCTAAACTAAGTCGGATATTATGTCATCCAAGCCATACAATTGAACCAAGCTATTCAATTTGTAACTAATCCCAATTTGTAAGGACATAGTCCTACATAATTTTTAATTTCTCTACCCAAATTTGATATCCTTATTAAAAACACAACAAAGTGTACTTAGAATCTTCTTACTGGAAGGATTTTTCTGTGTCTTTTCTGTACATCTATCGATCCTTATGTATTTGTTCCTCGTTTGTTCATTTTTATTTTTTATTTATTTACTTAAGATATGTGGTCCCATCAGAGGAGCTGAGTTATGAAATAATGGAATCAAAGGTAAGTAAGTTTATTACTGATGACAACATTTTACATCTTGTAGCTTTATGCTATGTGAAAATTGTTGTTGTTGGTGGAGGTGGATAGAAGTAGTGCTTTGCCTCCCCTCTCCAAAATACTTATCTGTAGTCAAAGTTGCAAGTTTTTAATTAACTGCATTGAAATTTTAAGGATATGTATAAGAAAGTGAATGTATAAATTTCATAATAAAACAAATGTAATTTTAAGATCATAACGGAAAGCCACATTTATGATTGCGTCTAGATAGAACTTTAATAAAGATTATGATAAAATTATTGTACTTTTAAAGCTCTTCATTTGCAATATATTCCACGGTATAAATAATATATTCATCGCCATAAAAAAACTGGGTAAGATACAGGAAGAAAACCGTTTGAATGATGGAAATCCTATGCTTGAAATATGTGGAATCCATGGTTTGAATGTGATGTGACCGTACACATAACGTTGTAAAAGTTGATAGATTCTCAATTTGATAGGAAAATTTCATAGTTGTTTTTATAATGGGGCCTTGGTTTGTAGCTATTTACTCCATAAATATACTAAACCTCAGAAACTAGAGATCTGTGGTTCAAATTATCATCTCCTTCTTCCCTTTGTATAATGTGTTTCCGTCATGTGCTGCCAAGTAAGGATTAATATCGAATGGGAGGATTGTTGCTACCTTAATAAAACGGGTATGGACAAAAGCTAGGTTTTGCTTGACTCCACCTCTGATGTAGAAAAATTAAAATATTTTATTCGTTCGAGAATGTGGAAACGTTTTACGACCTTCGTACGTTAAAAGTGTGAAAAAATAAAAAGTATTCGCAGGTGCAACTGCAAGATAATATTCTTTTTTTGCATATGATTTGATAAGTCGAAAGAAAGCACATAACTGCACGACGCAGTAGCTGTATCTATTTCGTTCTAAATTGATAAAATGTAAATTTGATTTAGTCATTTAATTTAGCTCAAATATACATATGTCACTTTTTATTTCATAATCAACCCACTAGCAGCAACGGATGTTAAGCAAGTCAATAAATTATGTCTTAAAGACGTTATGACTAAAATAGATGGATAAGTAATTTAGCACAGAGAAAGTCTGCAGATTCTGATTCCATACTCACAATTGACCTACAGAATTGCCGTATACCCGCTTTCTATCGATGTGTTTAAATGTTGAAACTACTGTCTGTAAATATGTGTCGATTTTAGTACTTTCAAAGACCCATTGGATGCAATTTCAAAAGAGGGTAATGACAAAAATGGGTGGTGGAGAAGTGAATAAATCCAGATTTTACCAGAAATATTCCACAAAATAGACCAAATTTTAAAAAGCTCCATGGAGTAGGATTACGTCCTCTTCACTACCGCTCTAACGACTTTGTAGCAGATTTTATTGCATCCCCGATTACGGTCTATGTTCCATCATACGTGTGACTAGTGGAGAATTCAGAAACGGTTCTTCACAAATAAAAGTATAAATCCAAGAACATCGGAGGACCATTGCGAATAAAAGTCAAAACATTTATGGACATGTGTACATTTACAGTGAACATTTAATGGCCGACGAAAACAATTTAAGAAAACACAAAAAAAGTTTTATATACTTAAATTTGGATGGAAATTCTACTAAAATAGGATATTTTGAAAACATTCAAAAGTTCTTTCTCTTCACGGTTTACGCACAATTGTGTGGCGATTCCCCACCTTTATATGTGCTATTAGAAAGTGTTACGATCCTGTAGTTTAATTGTGTGTGTGTGTTAAGGAAAAAATTTTATTTTGTATAAATCTTTTTATTTCATTTTATTTTATTTAATGTAAATATTAATATACTTATATTAATATCAGTCTAACATGTTTTTGAAAAACATGGTTTACTTGAGCCGTAGATGTGACTCATGTAAGCACGTGTTGTGTATGATAAATTTATTACAAGTAAACATTCAGGAATAGCCATGAAATGATTGTCTGATACTGGGTAAGGCTTTCCTAATGTATTACGAAATTGCATGCGTCCTCGTGCTTGTGCAATTCAAACAACGCATTAGCTTCAGTTATGTTTGAGATTGTTATAAGTCGTACACAATCACGGACATATAGTCGTTGTCGAGATTCAACAGTAGACAGTCGTAGTTGAGTTATACACAGTCGTAGAGTCGTAAAGTCAGAATTATACAACTTCTATTAGCGTAAAAAAGGTATTTTTGTGTGCCAGAAGAAGTTGTCTCTTCGTATGTCTACGTGGAACAACATGTTTTGTTAGTGGAGCTATTTTTACTTCGTTTTTATGAATAATTATTTTCCTGGAGAACATTATTGATCTGGACATTTTCCCAAAAATATTCTAAATTGGAACAGGACAACACAAACTGTGCTTCATTGTGTAAATTCTGGAATTTTCTGTTAGCCTTCGTCAGACGTGGTCATCCGCCATTTTGGACCGGAACTTCAGACACTTCAGATTGTGTTTAGAACATTTTACTGGACATATTTCTATTTTGAACAAATGTTGGATTATTTCTTTAAACTGTACGTCTTGCTTACATTAGTTACATTATTTCATGTTTTCTAGGAAAATAAATTCTCTTTGTTAAAATTTACAAAGCTTGTCGTCTTCACTCTTTCTTTTATGTTACTTTGAACGAGCTGATACGTAACAATAGGAAGAAAACTCTTCATATCACCCTAAATACAGCCGAATGTGTGTAATGTCTTTATAATATGTTGATTGCAGGATGTATTGCAGATACGTTGCAATGAGCACCCTTTACGATTTTATTCATGTTCCATGTCCTCTTCGACTCTCCGAGATGAGATTTATCCACAGAATGAGGATAGCATTCGGAAAATGCTGCATTTTCGTACGTCCGTTGATTTGTTCATTGATTTAGGATATGTCGTTTAAGGACAAAGTTCCCTAAGTTGGTGGACCATTTGGAAGCCATCTTTAATTTTAAAGCAATGCGGCAGTATCACTAGATCTACAAAGATTTATGCCAAGGCCTAATTGGAACATTTGTTGAGTCTTTCCGTCACCCTGTCATTTCGTGCGGAAAAGACTAGTCACGATCCAATTCGATGTAACATGATGGGCGTCTTTTCTTCGTATGTAGGAAAAATTACAAGCAATGTACCAATTGGTTTTGATTGTTCTTATTCACTCTGTGCGAGACTTGTAGCAGAATGTTGCTTTTAATCTTTTGTTTAAAGAAATAACAAAAATAATATGGGACAGCTAAACTTTATCAAGAAAATCATATACACAGATAGAAGCACTGCCAATTTCTCCTCATGATTATCATCACTTCAGGGACGGGCAGTTAGCGTCCACCACTGTTCGCAGGAATTTTGTTTTAATTAATTGTAAAATGGAGGGGATTTCCTGCTAAATTTTGGGTTTTAACCTATCCCTTTTGAAATTTCTCCTTGGATAAATAATTATTGATTATCTAAGCATTATGAAAAAACTAAATGTTTCAAACTTATCATACCTTAAGAATTCTTTTTTGCTCATGTTCAATTGTCTCCGTAGGATACAAGTGTGATGAGAAAAAAACCTCACTGTTTACCGCAATGGTGACAAAGCAAGACAAAAGAAGACCTTAAAAATTGTGTTATTGGTATTCAATATATTTGTTGCCAGCTTTCCAATGTTGGTATGCAGTTTTGGACTCTCTTAGGGATTGATAATTCGCTACAAGAGAAACGAACACAGAGGTTCTAACATAACCTGTTAGACTCTACTAATTCTCCGACTTGCGGACGTGTACTGGATGCAGTTAGATAATATGAAATATTGTAATTAGGAATTATTTTTAATTGGTAGTACTCAGATGCAAAGTTGAAATTAACTTTAAGTAAACAATCATCAGTAAACAATAATTTCGATTCATTATTTGTTACCATCGACAGGCGGAAAACTGTTCCAATAGCTTGAAATTTTAGATGTTGTTTAAACTTTGTTTAAAGCGACCATGAAATGCTTGGGACATTAAACTCTGTAAAGGACTATATTTATGATCTGTTTTTAGAATAATATTGATATATAGACATTAATTGATATTCATCAATGCTGATCATTTTTAATTCATGATATTCTGCTTTGTTATCGACCATTCGTAGCTTATTTCTTCTTAAAATAGATTATTTTATTAATGTCCAAGAGCATTCATTAAAATAAACATTTGACACATATATGACTGCTTATAGCATATGACTATTCCTATGTATTTACATATATTTAAACATTACCATGTTATAAAATAACTAGTAATTATCACAAAGTTGCCACCGAACTGTAGCTTCTTAAAGTGGAAGATAACACTTGAAGTGTGTATCAGTAAGGACTATGTATTAAAATAGCGGAACAGTTTACTAATACTAGCGATTTCGTTTTATTAACCAGACGATATATTATAATTATTATAAGAATCACGTACAAATTTATCTGGAGATTCAAGGTGCATAACTTATCTTTTTTTATCTTAAACGGCGCTAATGAGTGGAATGTTGGTGTGAAAAGAAGCTTTACAAGAAATTTCATCTGTTACATTTGATATGGAGCATTTCTCTCCCTTATTTCGAACAGTAATACTAACCAACATATGTACACACATCTGCACACATTTTAATGCTAACCAACGTATGTACACACATCTGCACACATTTTAATGCTAACCAACGTATGTACACACATCTACACACATTTTAATGCTAACCAACGTATCTTCACACATCTACACATATTTTAATGCTAACCAACTTATGTACACACATCTGCACACATTTTAATGCTAACCAACGTATGTACACACATCTACACACATTTTAATGCTAACCAACGTATCTTCACACATCTACACATATTTTAATGCTAACCAACTTATGTACACACATCTACACACATTTTAATGCTAACCAACGTATGTACACACATCTACACACATTTTAATGCTAACCAACGTATCTTCACACATCTACACATATTTTAATGCTAACCAACTTATGTACACACATCTACACACATTTTAATGCTAACTAACGTATGTACACACATCTACACACATTTTAATACTAACCAACCTATGTACACAAATCTACACACATTTTAATGCTAACCAACGTATGTACAAACATCTACACACATTTTAATACTAACCAATGTATGTACACACATCTACACTCATTTTAATGCTAACCAACTTATGTACACACATCTACACACATTGTAATACTAACCAACGTATGTACACACATCAACACACATTTTTGATAACTATATATACTAAAAGCTTGATGAAGTCATTGCGTTCGGTAACATTATGAAAATTAATAATATTCACACGATAAAATAAAGTGCTAAGTGTACAACAATTATGCCCATAGGATCTGCGACAGTTGGGTTTCTACAGGGGCCTATATTCTACACTACAACGTTAGTCACAAGTAAGCAGATCAGTGAAAAATTCTACACGGAAAATAAAAATCATGAGAACTGCACGATTCTATCTGTATAAAATAAATGTCAAACAATTAGTGATAGAACTTTTGGCAAACAAATGTTAATTTGACCAACCCTGAACTATAAGATAACTTTCTTTTCGTTACTAATTGTTGAAGGTCATGGTAAATAACTTGTATCTCTTCCGCGTTGCTACAGACACGTCTTTCTCAGCCACACGCATATTTTGTGTCTAAAATAAAATTGTATTAAATGATCAACAGTGAACAAGAATATGACATGCAAAATCTACAATACACTATATACAAGAAACGCATGATGTAGTTAGAGAAAACATTCCAAACAGGAAGAAAATGTATGTTTTGCAAATTTGTTTGCACTAAAATTTGTTTTACCCAATCACAAATAATGAAATGATTTATGCTTCTGTATTTCCTTTTATATCTATTGTAACTCTTTTGTGTCTATGCAGATTTGATCTAATTTAGATGTCCAAGTAATATCTTTCAGGCTTCATATTAACTAGTTATGGCAAGTTCTGGAGGTCTTGCGATCTCATCCATTTTATTACATACATAGTTAATGATTTCTATGCATTCATTGGTAAGCTATTGTCGCAAATTTTGTTTTTTGTCAATCTCACACATTTTCTTATCTACATAAATAATGACTTCTATGCGTTCCTTGGTAGGCTATTGAAGCGCATTTGAGGTTTTCTATCTCACCCATTTGATATGTACATAGTTAATTATTTATGTGCATTCCTTGGTAGGCTATTGTGGCGAATTTTGGGGTTTTGCGATCTCTCCCATTTTGTTTCGTACATAGTTAATGACTTATATCCATTCCTTGGTAGGCTATTGTGGCGAATTTTATCAGCCATATGCGTAGCTGATTTATGTGGTATCTCGATAATAAAAATCGTTCATAAGAATTAAACTTCATAACCTACATGATTCAAGAGGTCGTGAAACTTGAAAAACAGTTACACAAATCAAGAACAGTATTAACTAAATCACATAATATGGGTACATAAGTCATCCAAAGGTGCTTTCTAGTATTATTGAAATTTTAGTTGTTTGCACGACGCGATTTTGCCAAGTCTAGATGTTTGTTGCAAGGTTTGGAAAAAAAATATATGCTTATACATAGAAAAGCTCAAAAACCGTATGTAAGCAAGCTTACAGTTGCATAATATACTATCATTTAATTGAACATACATACCGTTAAGTAATGAAAAGGTTGTTATCATAACTTTTTTCTCGAACTCTGCTACGACACGTAAATACTAGTGACTTTAGGAGATGTCCTTGCCCAACATGAGAGAGAGGGAGGGGGGAGTTTGTATTCTCTTAAAGATGAAGGTGTCACGCATAATAGTTTAGAGACGGATACATTTTTAGGGAAATGGCGATGCCAAATATACGGCGGGAATTGCAGTAAGGAAAGATATATAGAGTCTTTCTGATTCTTGAAAGAACACACTTTAATTATATATATATATATATATATATATATATATATATATATATATATATATATATATATATATATATATATATATATATATATATATATATATAATGCTACATTCTAGCGATACATGTTATAAAGCCTTTATATTTAAAGTACACAAAATGCATATAAGTAGTTTGTACTTTTCCTTCGAGTATACCAACTTCCTTCATTTCCATAATTTCTGCCTTTTGAATATAATAGACATAATTAGATTTCGTCTAAATTAACGATAGCCTAAGAGTATAGAATTGAATAGTTGCGGTATAGTGCAGCAATCGTTTTGAAGAAATAAATGTTACTAATTTCCAATTTGGAAACAGGTACGTAAAAATTCTTTTAATTTCAGATTAAATCTAAATATGAAGTTGGTAGAGAAATCGTCTTTTTCCAATAATAACACGATGAATATAAATGAATGTAAGTTCTTTTAAACAATAAAATATTCCATTACATAAAAACATGAAATAGCAAAAACGCAAAAAAATATTACAAAAATATCAAGTCCTGATTGAACTTTACATTAAAAATCTCAACATCAAAAAGTTCTTTATTACCTCTATGGAGAGAGAGAGAGAGAGAGAGAGAGAGAGAGAGAGAGAGAGAGAGAGAGAGAGAGAGAGAGAGAGAGAGAGAGAGAGAGAGAGAGAGAGAGAGAGAGAGGAGAGAGAGAGAGAGAGAGAGAGAGAGAGAGAGAGAGAGAGAGAGAGAGAGAGAGGTTTTTAAAAGAGGTTGCTGTCATTATGCACAGTCGTTTTTTTAGAATCTGAACGTACTCTTATATTTTTCCCCACAGGAAACGCGTGAACCGTCAATTTGCAGACCTTTGGGTAATAAATGAATTGTATAATTGTCTATCATCAACATTTTGTTACTTCTAAAATCTGTTGACGTTATCCTTTAAATATATGAAGATATACTTGCTCACGTTAGCGTGAACTTTTACCGAAACAACATACAGCTGATGCACAAAAAAAATCAAATTTTATTCTCACTATATCTGAGTGGAAAATTACTTTTTATATAATTTTATGAAGAAAAAGAATGCTCTTAGTAAGATTTAGAAAAAATTAAATACTTTTACAAAAAATATGTCTTAATAATACTAAACAACCATAAGGAAACGTATTGTATGTATAATAGCCTGTCATCATCATCACTAAGGCTTCATGTTTACTCAAAGAGAATCAGTTTCATTTGATTTCAACAAACTTACTGTACTCGTCTCCAAAAGGTCAAAAATGTTGTACTGGCGGACATTTGCAACGATAAATTTTACTTTACACAATTTAATTCTTCTTGAAACCTTCTTTGTAACATGTTAATATAAATGTTATAAAGTTAGTTCTTGCTTGACACTTCAGCTGAAACATACAATGTCTCAAAATAAATATAATCACATATGATACAGCCAGCATGTAAATTAGGCTTTATAGACATAATTCCTTTGCAAGTTAAACAACCGTGGATTAAGATATAACATTTGCTAGTTTAAAGCAAAAAAGAAAATAAAAATATTCGAACCAGTTTATGGTGGCCCTTCTGCTTGAAGCAAGTTAAGTTGATGTTTCACGACGTTTAGAACCAGACGATAAATAGCAAATAAGGAGATTAAATGAAGTCGGCAATGATAAATATGATGTTTATATTTGTTACTAAAGAAACAAACATCATTGATAAGTATATTTAGCAAACTATGGTTTTACGACACAAGTGATTGCAAAAATGATAACATGCTATTTAACTCTATGGATAGTTAAACGGTGAAAGTTTGTTTTCAAGAAAGATATCACTGGGGTAAAATTAAATATGAAGAACGACCGTAGATATTTCACTAATAGAAACGACCACTTTAAAGATAGTACACGTAGCAACCAATAATAGAAAATGCTCCTAGATCTAATTTGTATGTTATTACAGCAGAATATATGAAAATTTAGAAAGAAAAAGTCTTCAAATAGCATTTAAGAAACTAAGATTTGACCCGACCCAATCTGTATCTAGAAATGAAAATGTTCGCTGATTGTATACTGATAACGATGAAAGAGGGTATGAGACTGCTGTTGATTTAAATTTATTAATATTGTTAATGTTAACAGTCGTTCGTGTAAGGACAACACTAAATAAATTAATGAGATATATTGCTTAGGAACAAGTAGTTTGAACAATTAAAGTTTACCTGAATAAATTTTAGAAATTATTTAAGTCAAAGATCTCAAAAATATGGTCACTTAATACAAATGAGAAAACATTATTAAGTAAAACTCGAAGAGCCGTTACTATTAGTTTTTTGTAAGTAAAGCTGTTAACAGTTACTATAGTTATTGTAGCAACAGCGCTTGGCTTAACAATGTCTAAAATTCCTTAAAGCCTTACCAATTATAGGTGTTGGTGGAGGTGAGTTGGCAGGTGAGGGTGGTAGAGATGGAAACACCAGTTAATGCCCATTCATTAACATTGACACATTAAAGTAGCAGTTTTAAAATGTTGCTGAATAATTTGTTTAACTTAAGTATAAATAATCCAGTATTGCTTTATAGCGGTTCTATCCAAAATAAGGTCTTTCAACAACGGTCGAAAGTTATTTCAATAACGGATAATGGCTTTATCTTAATTCTAGCTTTAGATATTTTGTTTGCTGAAATTTGCTATAAAGTTGATTTAAAGCAACAGCAATGATTAAAATTATTCTGATAACTAGTCAGTTAATGTAATTATAAAATGCTTCACTTTCTGCGTTACCATAATAATTGAATATTTTTTAACATCTTATTAGGTCTATCAATATAATTATTATTTGTGTTATTACCTTTTTGTCTGTCTGCAGAAGAAATATTACATGTTGCTTATCAGGTTACGCCACTTCGGTATTTATGTCCAGATTTATTCATAGCTTAAGAAAATCTGGTGACGTATGCGTTGATGTTGTAACCTTCGATACAGTCCATTTTAAATCTCCACATCACCAGACATAAAATAAAAACGCCATCCACACCATTGTTGAAAGCTTGATGCATTGTTTCGTTTGTCTCAAAACAATATTCATCAAAATTTGTATGAATAGCATATTAAGGCCATCAAAAATATAAGTCACTTGATCTACGACTGATGTATAGGCACGATTCCTACGGATTATAGACCGCTGCTAACTTCTAGAATGAAACAAATTCATACTATTTCTCCCTCTGGTGTTAAGTTGGAGTAATAATACACAGAGCTCTATCGTATAAACCATTTTCTATTCCATATATTGCCTGCCTGATTCACATGTTTCTATTCTTCCTACTGCACCTTCAGTCATGTTCACGTGAAACAGGATTTTAGCTTAACTAACAGTTACATTTTTCTTTTATGTACATTCAGTGATGATATTGCTGGATATTGCTGTTATTAAAATGAGTTTAATTGGTTTGTGTCTACGATGCTTTATTCTGGATTATGTGCTTGATTATTTGTTATTTAAAATTTGGATAGAAGTTTATCTAAATTTACTTAGCCAACTTATGAGTTAAAGTAATAAACTTTTCACCAACATATGAATTATTGAAACTTATTTCACATCTTACTGTGGCAGACCAAGCTATCCCATTTAATTGATTTTGTTAAATGTTATGTCATACACTGATCTTAATTATTCAATGAATCGTAAGTATAAACGTATAAATTGTATTCATACAAGGTACGTAAATGCTTATGTATAAAAATGGAATATACCTCTATCTTCTTAAATAAATGTCTCCGGTATCAACTCGAACCTTAAAACTGTTTGCACTCAAATTTAGGTCCCCTACTGATACTGGTTTTCCTTTTTATTAAGAAAATATGGATCTCATTGTTTAATTAAATAACATTTGTGAATGTACGCTCAAATTGTATCCTTAATTATCTTGATGACACGATGAATACAAAAGTACCCATTTTCTTTTTCGGCATATTCTTGTGAAACTGGCTAGAAACGGATTTATATGTTCCACCAATCGGAAATCTGGTAACATTATTCATCAAGATCGAGGTTTCGTTCTTCCAATTAGAAGAAAGAGGGCGCCTGATTTCACTTTCCTTATATATGCTTCTGTATCCGCTTTCTGTTTCCGGAGGAGGATGAAATGAGCTTAGCTTTGGCTGAATCCCTGTCGCATCGTTAAGAATTTTTGTTTGCACAGTAGTAGTACCACCGTCACCTCTTTATCCATCATTACCAGTATATAGTGATTTCAGAACAAACATAGAAGCAAGTATTTGAGAGGTTTCCAATATCAGCAAAGAAAAGCAAGTATTTGCTTAACAACATCACCAAGAAGAGGAGGAGAAAAAATAAAAGCAAGAATAGGAGAGAAGAACAATTTTTAAGACGGAAAACAGGGATAAGAGCAAAAATAAAACGGTCAGTATGTTACAAGACCTTCTGGCAGAGTTAAACTATTTGAGAAATACATATCAGAGTTATTTAGTACAACAGAAATGAAAGAGGCATTCTTCATCCAACATTTAGAAATTGTCTATGGCAGAATCAACTCAAATTCCCACCGAAATTACATCAGCTTTAGTTACTACTACAACTCGCAAACCAGCAACAGTAGATAGAGTAGGGCTTGGGAGTGAAAAATAGTTTAGACAGTCGCAACTCATGATATCAAGATTTTTCTTGTCAAGAACAAAAGCAAAAACGAGAACAGTCCTTTCCAGGACAACCTATATCTCCTAGAAAGGAAATACTGCTTAATAATAGCTTCATAAAGCGAAACTGAAATCCCTTTATGCTATAATGTGTAAGTGTGTTTTGGTAACTTATTCAAAATAGAAAGAAGAAAAATTACTGGTGTTTGCATGTGAAATTCGAATCAAAGTGAAATTTCATACCACACAACTACAGATAACTGTTTTACTTTTACTACAAGTGGTCAAAAATGCGTTAGTACATTCACATTTCTTATGAACCAATATCAAATGAGTATTACTATGGTTAATTTTGTGAGCACGTCCATTATTTTAAGGTATCATTCACATACCACAAGACACAAAAGTTTGCTTTTGTTTCAAAATATTATGTCGCTTCCTCACAAGTGGATAGTCAACAAATTGACTCGATAACCTCCCATAATTATTTTGAAATCCAATTAAAATGGAATTTTCTTAAAAGTTCTATTGCTCATTCACTTCTTAAAATGGGACCCTAATGCCGAGCTCAAAAAAGCATTTTTAAAACTTTAGCTGACTACAATGAAGAGTGTTGGTCATGCCGCAAGTTTAATCTGTATAACAAGAAAGAAGAATAAGAAAATCCCCAAGAATTGTGCCGAAAAAGAGATACATTGCCACTAGAACACATACATAGTCATAAAAAACTCGCGCATCGGTGAAAGGTTCTCATAGTACTCCTTCATTGATCATGATGCCTTTTAGACCTGATGTAAATCCAGCCTTTCCCCAATATGATGCAAAATCGAAGCTCATTTCTATAACGTTTCATTCTCCGGCACAAAGGATATTATACGTTACTGCTCTATCGTCTGCTGCCGCTTAAAGCAAATGCACTATAGTGTCACAAAAGTGCAAGACATCACAGGTGTGGTAAAACGTTGAATGATTTTTATAACAAGGATCTGTCATGAAAACATCACATGATCGATTAGTGCCTATTGTAAATTTTTTAGGACGTGCCGACGGTAAATGGAGACGAATTCCAATATAAAAGGGAAGAAGTACATGATAAGATTCACTTCAGGGTTTTCCTCTTGAAACACAGATAACACCTAGAACGTTAAACCATAAATTTTCTAAGAAACCCTTTTCCGGAAAAGTGGAAAAAGGAATGCCCATCCTCGTTTAGATCGTTTTGAACTGATGAAATTTAATAATCCGATCCAAAAGCAAATCATTTAGAAGACACCCTAACCAATTATCAATTATTTGCATGAGTGTTGACTGAGCGATTACAGCTCGAAGTTTCAGAAACAAGAATAATGAATACATCGCCGACTTCGCCGAATGGTGGAAAAGAAAATACCAATTCTGAAAGAAATGCTGTTAAAACTGACTGCTAATTTGCTATGATATATTGCTGCACATCTGTACGAAGAAGTAGTGAGATGAAGAAAGAAACAAGATGTAAAGGACTCTTTTCTGGAAAGACCTAAAACTATTACCCCTGTAGCTCATGGACTTTAAATAAATGAAATTTTCAGTTGAAATTTCGTCGTTAGGTACAAAGTTCACCCACACCATTTACCCATTAATGTTGATATCAGAGATATATCACACTTGCAACAAGAATTATAGTCCCTGATAGATCGAATAAATTCGCCAGAAAGAGGAATGTCTCATACGTTCAGATAATAAAAGTATTATCAAAATAGCTATACCTACAGAGTGAATTTCATTTAAATATTTTAAAATAAGCATCAATGAGGATGACAGAAAGAGATACCAGTTTCGAAGATGAAGAAACATGGGAACTATTTCAAATTCGGTCTGCTTAAATTTATAGTACAAAAAGGAAAGCTTCGGTTACAAAACTGATGAATAAAGAATGAAAGAAGGAAAAAAAGAAGAGAAACAATAAAGAAAAAGCAACCCTACACCAGGCTCGTAGACAAACTGCTAGCAATGTCATTCATTTCAACCATTGTAGCAATCCAAACAAGTACCACACGGAATACCTAAGAGCAGTGTCAAACAGTGGGTGACGGATTGAAGACCAACTATGCAACTTGCAAAGCTCATCATGTATTTACACAACGTTTACTACAACTTTGCAAATGCTGTGAACTAAGGCGGAATTCTAAATACGTATTGTTCTGCTAAACTAAATTGAAATGTTTACATCTCTATGATCTGCAACATTGGATGTAAAGCCAGTGGACCCATGCGTTACAAAACCCCATAAAAGGAAAATGTTTCAGAATTTAAACCAACATATTCGGAATTGATCATCAATGGCAATCAGATATTGCTGACGCCTTCCATTTATCATCATACAATCGCGGTTGTAAATTTTGTTTTGGTATGTCTTGACTTCCAAAACAAGGTTAGAATTAGTGCGAGCTTTACAATAGTCTTCAAAGTGGTCGACATTTTATACAACAGCCATGCTGGAATAAAGCTTTTCTAAACTAACTGAAAATGGACCATTCATTTTCCACCCCTGCAACAATATGTAATGTCGCCTAATGTTTTCAAAAAATCTTGGAACCAACAGATGTTTCGTTGTGTGTGTGTGTGTGTGTATGCGTGTCTGAGTGCAAGAGATGTGTGTGAGAAAAATTTTCATTTTGTAAAGGAGCTTAACACTTTGTCAGTCATATCTATAGTTTGTCTGCAGAGTATCAGTTTTTAGTAGTGTCTAGCACTCGGGAACATGTCACTTATATGTATCGTCATGTCCCACACAGTTACATGATTCTGAAACCAGACTGACCAGTGTTAACACCATCCTCTCGATGCTGAGCACCTAGTTAGTCAGCTGTTAGTACCACTAATTAAAAAGTCTTCGTTATGACTGGATCGAGGTTTGAACCAGTGTCTTCCCGCATCCAAGCCGAACGAATTAACCAGCAGTCCACCGGAGCGGTGAAAAAGCATATGTGGATATATATTATTTATTAACACACTCTCAAATACATCGACACTCTTCTTTCAATCAAGCGTACTCAGCGTTGTATTGGCTATGTTCTTTCATTCACAGTAAACAAAAACAATGACTAGAAAAAGAGCAAAGAGAGCTTCGCCGCCAAAGCCATTGACCGCAGCAACCCTTTTCTAGAACATTTGAACAATCATTCCCATTTCACAACTATTGCCTACTGTAAAACCTGAACCAACAAACTATGAATATCTGGTTTCATTTTACAAAATATTGTGAAAGTTTTATGGATGTTATCCAAACACCTTATGCTGTTTCACGTCTAAATTACGTAAATCATCAAGATCAACGAGTGTCAAAACACGTTCATTATCGACATCCTAAATAAACAAGTTCCAAAATTATGTAGCTTTGTTTAACGAACAGTTTTGGAAAGCAATGGAGAAAACTATGTAATATGTACAGACTGAATACTATGTCGCTTCGCGTCGTCTTAAAATGGACATTAGAGACGGCAAAACAATATCAATTACTTTTGCTGCCGTTGTGCTTGCTATTGTGGCTGGGTACACAGCCCTATGCTCCTATGAAAGTTATTCACATCAACGATCGACTCTACAAGCTTTTCCTCTTCGACAACTGAGTCAATTTTAGGAGATAAAGAAACATCAGCTATTAGTAAGATAGCTCTCATCTTAAAACCGACTGCGACTCGAGGATAGCGGGCTCTAAAAGAAGCAGCTTAAATACAACGAATGGAACTGAAAGGAGCCTTCGTGAGAACAGAACACAATGTGTTGCTTGAAGCTGTAAAATATATTTTGGGTCGCTGCGAGACTCCAATACATTAGATTTACCAATCTAGCCAAGACATTACGTCTTCGTCCATAACAAGGACAAATCATACACATACATCGAAACCCGTCCAGACCTTATAAATACGTTCCCAGACGAGTAATAAATTAATTGTAGTTGCTATGAGGGACATGTACGTTTGTGATTGCTAATTTAAAAAAAAATGGATATGAAATTATGCTAGACGACCGGATTCGATCTATTTTCTACGCAATGGTCAAAACGGACAATGCTGGAATTCTAACTGATATAATTTCATCCCGTGATTTCTTTGACTACTTTAGGGTCGCGCGAATATGAAATCAATGAACGATTACAAAATTACATCGATCCTATTTACTGTTACTTGGGTCTGAAAGTAAAATGTCTCAAACTGAACAACACCGATCTATATGCCGATGCAAAACTAGCTCCGTAACCATTTTCATTATTGTTGTGTCCAGTGAACTGGACTTGCACTTAAATATCAAACTAGTCAACACCAGCATGGACACTTACCCTTACCCAATTAAGATGCAAAATATATTGGCACATATAATTTAGAACTTAAGCCCAGAACAAACATTTGGATACATCTATAGTATGGAAACCTGACATCTACCATACAACCATACATTGCTTATTGCAGATAAAGATGCATGCAACAATGTTGGATTTAATGACAGTATAAAAATATGTAGTTTAGAAAATGATAGATAGTTTTCGTTTAAATATGTAGTTGCTAAACCAATATTTGTTTAAAAAAGTGTTTGTCAGTCTAGAATGAATCGAAGTTTTCCATATGATGGTCATTACAAACGAGCACAAAACAAGCATCAATGAAATCAGACTTTACGAGCGCAACTTTTGAGGTTTTTCCATAAATGGGAAATTACATCAGTCGACTTTTAAACAGAATGACAACCAAGTATCATCGTCAACAAGTGGAATTCAGAATCTTCAGCATTGCCTTGGGACTCAGATCTAGTATTGTAAATTGCATTTTCCTTGAACTGTTGGCAAAGTAATCAATGCATCTATTAACAGCGTAATCGATCAAATCTTTTCGAGTTAAAACATTCCAAATTGTGCAATAGAGTAGTCACTCTAGAAGGCCAGACGTTGTGTACAGACTTTCTGAACCTAACGTTTGCTTACTTACCTTTCCATTCAATAAAATCTGGCCAACATTATTTGGAAACTTCAGGCCAACACAGCAAACGTTATCTTCTGAGTATAATTTGACAAGATTCTGGAAGTCAACGGTTTGAGGGATGTGATCATAAAACATTGGAACAAACAAAATGGAAGAAACAAACCAATAAAAATAGGCGAAGATGACGTATTCCGTATAGAGAAAAAATAGCATGTCATCAACGATGAGGCAAGAGAAACAATCAGCATTTCAAGATGGCTCGAACAAGTAAAACAATCTAGTCTTCAGTACTGTTCACGAGATTTTGTTACGACTTTGGTCTTGAACTAGGTAATTGAAAAGATCGAAACCCAGCACGTTTGTTAACATTGTAGGAACTATGCATTTCAATAGAGTACAAATTAAAACATTAAAAGAACATACAGCATTTTTCTGGATGACAAATTGATCATCTTAGTCAGAAACGATATGACAAAGATTTAATGATGAGTCCCAGAGATAAGTTGGAAGAGTAAATGGAAGAGAAATGGTTCCTTCATCTCAGAAGAGAAGAAACTGAAAATTGATCTAAAGGCTTGCATTACCATGTTTTACTGCAACTGACTTCTCTGAAGACGAGACGTATCTAAGGTCTAATGCAAGAGAGTATGGAGACTACTCGTTCATCGACTTACTTGACAGAAACATTAATGGACAAAGTCAGGCTCATAACTGAACATTATTTATGAAAATAATAAATACCTGAAAACGTCATTACCTTCTGACTCAGCACGCATCTTCTTAGAATCCATAAGTGTCAGCTAAGATGAACTTCCGCATCTACAGACGTTAAAACCTATGCCATCAACACAGTAATCTTCCAGGGACCCATTGGATAACCGTGCATTTTATTAGTAGTCACAGTGTCTAATATTTGGATTAATGTGGATTTTATCCTCTGGAAGATGACTTCGCAGACTTTATGAGACGAAATACTGTATCCATTCAATTCAATAATGTGAGATTATTTATAGACAATTTTGTGTGTATTTTCGTCATCAACGCAGTCTTGTAATTCCCTTAGAAATTTAGAAATGATGATAAAATAGAAAGACGGTATTGTAAACAATATAACAATCTATTTTCTTTAGCTCATAAACGTTGTGTGCATCAGTGTAAAAATGAAACTGTGTTAGACCATTGGAGATCTAGACGAATACGTTTATGTCTAATTTGTTACTTTGTATTCCTGATTTAGCATCGTATTAAAAATATTGATTTTGATAAAACACATTTTTCTTGTTTATATCTTGACATTTTTATTCACATTTTCTCCATAGATCATTGTTATAAAAACGTATACTTTTACGTCAGAGTACCAAATAGGAAAGATCATTCCCCTTAAAACTGTGCTTCTACCATATAAAACGAGTTCTAAGCTTGGGATTGGCCAATGTGTGTACGTGAGTAAACTTGCCGGTAACTTCCAGTGGGTCGGTGGTTCTCTCCATCATTTTCCATTGATCGTCTTCCACTAGTTATACTAGCAGACATGTCTAGCTTATCTTCAGCTGACAAAATGGCTATAAACCATATAACGACAATAACAACAGTTATTTTTCAGTCATGATAATTCACTAAACAAGATGAAAATATAAATTTCGTAACATTCAGAACACACAAATTTAAATGGCCTCTTACCATCGGTTTTGTGTGTACTAAAGTATTATTAATCCCAAAACGCAAGTAAGCTATATATTCAAAATTCAAAATTCACAATGAATATTAAAAGTTACAACGGTTGGTTCAACCCTGATTGCAATATGTAGCTTAAACAAATTTGGTTCTTTGAGACTGTCCAAATTTGGTACAACTGGACTTACACAAATTTGGTTCTTTGAGACCATCCCATTTAAGTACAAATGGACTGACACAAACTTGGTTCTTTGAGACTGCAAATTTAGGTATAAATGGACTTACACGAACTTGGTTCTTTGAGACTGCTCAATATAGGTACAAATGGGCTTATAGAGACTTGCTTCTTTGAGACTGTCAAATTTAGGTACAATTGGACTTACACAAACTTGGTTATTTAAGATTGCCCAATTTAGGTACAAATAGATTTACACAAACTTGGGTCTTTGAGACTTCCCAATTTATGTACAAATAGACTTACACAAACTTGGGTCTTTGAGACTGCCCAATATAGGTACAAATGGGCTTACACAATCTTGCGGCTTTGAAACTTCCCAATTTAGGTAAAAATGGACTTACACAAACTTGGGTCTTTGAGACTTCCCAATTTAGGTACAAATGGATAAAACTTGATCCTTAGTATGTCCATGACTTTTCAGGGAGGTTGGAGTGATGGTTAAAACAGACAACTCTTCCTTTTCCTCGCATATTCATGATTGATTGGGTTCCAAGGGTTGTTATCGCCGGGGACGGTTGTGGGAGATAAGCACCCACTTCCCATAGAAATCCCCCAATGGCTTGCGTCTGTGAGAGCCTCTGACAACCAAATCCAGCTCCAGGCCTTCACGGGTGGCTTAACTACTAAGTGTCACGGAATTGTATAAATGTTTTTTTTTATTAAGTAAACGTACTCGGGTTTCGCTTTTAGTGTACAATGATACCCTAGGGTGATCAATGTATATTATACATTTCGAAAAATAGTGAATTCGGTTCTTCCTTGATCGGCACGTGCGAAGTGCTTCGGGCTGGAAAAACCGAATACATGGATTACACGGACGATGTTGAGCTACATTGCCTGTGTATATATGATTCAAACTGTAAAGAAAACATTACATTACCGACCGTTCTGTCAATCGGACGTCTGTCTACTGAGACCCAAAACTCCAGCTATAGAGGTACGTAAATTTATTCGTTAATATGGCTTGAAAGTTGTCTATTGTATTATTATTATTTTTAATTCCGCAGTTATGTCGCTTCGACAAGTTTAGTAAATACCGCTTAGTAAATGATAATGTTTTATTCGGATATGTGATTTGGCAAGAATTTTACTAAATTCCGTTTAATGTAGCACGAATCCTATAACCCGCCAACTTAACCTGTTTATTGTAGTTTTTAAAAGCAAGACTGAGAATGTATATGACTTACCGTATATACCGTCGTTGTGTACTATCGTATATACTAGTGTCATGTGTAGTACACGATATCGGATATATTTTCAGCTGTGTCTGTCTGTGTTTGTGTTGGTGCAGTGTGCAGCCGTTTGTACCGGGTGCAGCAGTTTGTGCCGTGTGCAGCTGTCTGTACTGTGAGGGCGTATGCTGTGGTGTGCTGCTGTGTCGTGCCGTACAGCAGTGTAGAGCTACGTGTACAGTGCTGAGGGATGCTGTGCTTGTGTATTCGAGTGCTTCGAATATTTCAACGTTGCTTGTCGGGTTGAGGTTGATCAAGCGTGGCGGACCAACGTGGTGGACGCTGATAGTCTAACCCAGGAATCAATGGTGGTCGGTGACTACAAATCTTTGCTTGGAATCAGGGAGTGTCTACATTGCTCCAGATACATAATATTTTAGCCGTGGGCTAATGCAGGTTTTTTTTGTAATATCCAGTGTTTTTGCTATCGTGAGTAAAAAACTATCACTACGGTAGTTTGAGCGAAATCTCATTTGTTTGTAGAACTATCAAGTCGTTATTATGAACGAACCATTATTCGTTTTACTAGTATGAGTAAAACATGCAATTCGTTATATTTTGAACGAACAATCATACTTTAGCCATTATATCAATTCGTCATTTTGAACATAACATTATTCGTATTTTACGATCATATTTCTGTTTGTGATATACCGTGGATCGTTTTTCCATTTGTCTCGGTAACATATTTGTTGCATTTAAAGATCGTGCTTATTATGTTAATTAGTCTCATATTGGGACCCAGTGCAAGCACGTGTCTATATTTCGTTTCATACCACCATATAACATTAAACATTGTATTGCATTTCCATCAATGGCGTTTTGTTATTAATCCGAAAATCCCAAACTCGGTTATCTTGTTACACTAAGCCCGGCGGAACCTTTTTAAACTAACTGGAGAAAGGATGGCAGGCGAATTTCTGGCGCCTCAAAACCAGATGCTTCGGGCAGATGGGACCCGTTAACCTTGGGTGGTAGCCCGTTTAGGAGAAGGTAAACTCTGATGTCAAACCTTCGCTGCCTTGCGACTATACCCTTACATGGGAAAGGCTAAGGGAGTAAACCCCAACAGAAAATCCGGAGACGGAGTCCCTAAGGCGAATTGTCACTGCATTTAGTGACATCTCGGCAACTCCTGTGACGTATCGGCTTGACGTATCGGCTTGTCCTTTCCCTTGGATCCATCAGCTCTGGAG
>JAEAOA010000171.1:0-23007 GCA_016746295.1 Potamilus streckersoni
CATACAGACATTTTTGTCAAAGGATTTCTGATATTTTTCAGACCAATGAACTTGGGACTTTTCATAAAATATTTGTCAGAGGTTATGAAAAAATTCAAGCAAATATTTTGATATTTTCCAGCCATGCCCCAAAATTGCATTAGTTGCATTTTCCTAATAGGCACAGGGAATTCAGAGATAACCTTGACCTTCGCATCTATAGGTCTAACTTGACTTTGTCACACAGTATAATGTCCTAAAGATGTGATACAAGCATATCAAAACTCGCCTTTATCTAGATTAACCATTAGATTTGCATCAATAAAATAATTTCTGAATGGTTTCAAGTGATCATTCCAGATATCATTGTAGATAATGTTGTGACACTGGTTTAACACAACAGAAAAAAGAGAAAACCAACAAGTTTTTTTCAAAGTTTCAACAAATAATGTATTTTCTTAGAATACAAAATCGAAAATTTACTTAACAATATTTTGAATTAGGTCCCCACTAGTCCTAAATGTTTTGTCTCAAGACCAAAATTATAGAGTATTCTGAATGAATTCCAGCAGAGTAACAACTGAATTCCAATTTTTGATGTGCTAGATATTACTGTAAACTGCTTAAATCGTGGTTATGTTACTGACAAATTGTTTAAGCTACATTAAAAATAAAAATCACACACACACTTATAATATATTATCACTTATAATAGAAAGGATTCAAGATCTTGTGATAAGTCATGTTGATCCCTAAATGACCAGCCAAAGGAGTTTCATGGGCTAAACTTTAAATTTTCTGTTCATACGAATTTGGAACTATAAGCTGATAGTTCACTGACCATTCATCACCAGCAGGTACCTCAGATGGTCTCCATTTTCTCGTAAGGATCTCATTTATAATAACATAACAGGAACTTCTGTGGCTTCAGTTTCATTCATAGCAGAATTTGTTTTCTGTGTAACGAGAAAGTAGTAAAAAGAGGATCGCTGATTAATGGCTTTAATTGATCAATACGAGGAGTAAAAGTGATCTCATCAAAAGCCTGACAAATGCATGTGTTAGCTAAAGGAATACTTTCCTGATCAACATCATTCTCAAGAGCTTTCTTCGTCATAGCTCTAGTAACTATACAAACTGGGTGCATGTTAGGGATTTAATTTTCAGTAGGATCGACCATCTCATTAATTCAAGGATTGTTTTTTACAAGTTGATTAACCACCTTATATCACGCTAAGTTGTTACTGAGTAATAAATTAATACCTTCAATGGGTAAAGACCACATTGTATCAAATGTCACATGTCCTAAGACAAGGTCTGATGAAAAATGTACGTAATGGAGAGGAACGTTAACAACGTCACACTCTATTCCCTGAATAGGAGCATTCTCATTAGAAGATTTCCCAGAGTACATCATGATAAAAGACTGAGAAGCTCTTGTGTCGCTTGAATGTTTAGTAGGGATAAGATTGGCAGAATCACTGATTCGTGATATAGAATCAAACATAATTCTCCAAAATAGAGTTTGATATCTATTCCAAATTACTTTTGCTTCAAAGAGAGAGTAATGGACTTGTACTGAAAGCAATATATTTATCAGGCCAAAAACTCTAGTCTGCTTCTATTATGGAGAATTATGAATTAATTATGTTGGATAGTTCTGTATTACTTATTGGTGATTTTACCAGGCCTATCCCTATTGAAATATTAAGAGAGAAGCTTATTGGAGTCTTTGTTGTCAGGTATTTTGCTTTTTTCTGACAAGTCTTCTTCTAATGGAAGCATTTTATTGATGTATCAGATTGTGGCTTTGCTAATATTCCTCAATGCAAATTTTGCATCAGACGTAGAACAATAACTACATACAGAAGGCATTAAATAGTGACCTAGGTGGAGATAAGAATGTAGTTAATCCACTAGTAACTGACAAGCCTTCTCTGAATACAAAAACAATGTTTGATCCTATTGAGAGAAGTCCCTGATTTGTGTCCTGCTTATGCAGTTACAAGAGCTATGGCAAAAAGAACTCAGTAGTATAGGAAAACCAGGTTTTCAACTCACTTTGTTTTTTTACCCTCCAAACAAGTATAAATTATCCCCCACCCCACCCCCTTTTCTTCCAAAATAAACCAGGTTTTCAACTCACCCTAGAGGAAAACCAGGTTTTCAACTCACTTTGTTTTTTTACCCTCCAAACAAGTATAAATTATAGTCCTAAATTATCCCCCACCCCACCCCCTTTTTTTTCCAAAATAAAACAGGGTTTTGACTCACCCTCCCCCACCTCTTTTTTTCCCCCTACTACTACCTGTAAACAGGTATTTTGTAACCAAACAAAACAACAGGTGTTGGAATGCGATAAGCTCTTTACACAGAGGTGACTAATTTGTTAGAACAGCGCATGTGTGGAATACAATTATTCTAAAGACGGCAAACGGGTTTTACCACAAGATAACAGGATGAAAATTAAACTGTGTGTTAGAACGTTTCAGTTAACAAGGTGGAAATTAAACTAGCATTAGAATGAAAATGATATTATTTTATATCTCGTTACCAATGATTAATGTTTCAACTGTTGATATTAAAAATATTTCACTATCACGACTATAGATACTAAATTTTACTTTACCACTCACACAGCGACGGGACTCAAACAGATCTTTCATTTCTGGTTTGTTCAGAGGATATTTTTTGTTGATAAAATATACCTTTGACCGATCGAGATCAATTGTGAGTTTAGTATAGTTTTGTTGGCTAATGGGGCTGTGAAAGTTTTTAAATTCCGCTAGCAACTTTTGATACAATTGTTCGAGATAATTGAAATACATGCTGTTATCAGATCTGATGAGCGAAAGTTTTAACTTGTCACATGTTCCATTAAAACATATACCTGATGTTTCATTATTAAATTCAACTGTCAATTGTTTACCGTCCATCATTAGATATTTGATGTTACTATTGTAGCTATTTGTCATTGTCAAATTTTCAAGCATTATTTTATAAGTTTAGATAAAATTTCAGTTGGAAAAGATAATGTCGAGTATAGATCTATCATCATAACAATACCCAAGGGCAAATGTATCTACCCCATTTTCACAATAGCGTTTGTCATCAAAATTATACAATCCACGTTTGATAATGACATCTGTTTCGAGTTTATGATGATTAGTTCGAATTGCCATAGCTCTCATAAAACTAACACCACCATCAAGCGCATACCTGTAGTCATCAAATTTCATAAACTTTTTAACAAAATTACGAGGCAGACCTTTGGCTTTTTTCGTTATTTTATTATTATCTAACAATACGGCATACATTTTACTACGTAATCCGATAAAGTATTTGATAGCGCTCGAGTTCATTTCATCTTTAAACTTACCAATAACCTTTTTATTTGTGTCGTCATGAAATTTACTGTCACGTGGATAATCGGAAAGATCAAACAGATGTCGATTATTGTACATGTCCTGATAGATGTCCTCACATTCAATTTCATACACGAGTGAATCAGTATCAGTAAACAATAATCTACTAGCCGGCCACTGATTTTTAACAAAAGTGTAATGAAAATCGTACATCATCCACTTTGATAAATCTAACACTGCAGCTCCAACATAGATCGGCTTGTTTAGTTTTAGATTTGTTTTTCTTCTTTGTATCGCAACAAGATTTTCATTAAATATTTTCATGCTCACAAAATCATCGTCTGACACAAGTTTGTTTCTGCGATTGACATCATTAACTATTTCAATATTTACACGTTTCCTAATATTCTCCATCGTCTTACCAAAAACGGAATTGTTCATCAGTTTAAAGAAGTTTTTCTCAAACTCTGTTTTCGCTGCAGCTCTTCTTGAAGTGTTGGAGTTAATATAACCTCTCATCCACGGCGACTGATTAAATTTTAGTACACGATGAACTTTTCTCAACACAAGACCAGCATCGACTGCTTGTTTTAAAACTTTGTAATGCAAAACGTAATTTTTCTTATCAAGTAAATTTGGTACTAGTTTCTTGACCATGGAATGTTGCCTTGGTGATGCTAACGCTTGTTGTTCTTTTGATAACAAACTATAATCTATACCCATCGATTCCGCACAGAAAGGGTAATCGTTATGTAATTTGTGTAGCGAATTTGGATAATCAAGATCAACTTCAACGAAATAGGAAACATCGTCAGGTATCTTTTTTTCTGTCTCTGATAGAAATCGATCAACCGTGATCCAATGAAATCCGCTAAAAGGCATTGGTTCTGCCATCGAACCACCGTAAAGATTATTACAATCTAGATAAATTATATACTTCGAAGGAAGGTCAGGGTTATACTGTTTCAGGTATTTGTTGTTTGCTTCAGCATATTTTTTTGTTATCACGCTAATACCGCCTCGGATACCTTTTTCAATAAAATTGAACATATCCACGTCTGTCAGTAATTCTAACCTTACCTTACTAAACTTTAGCAAAGCATCCCATGACAACCCAGGGGCAGAATAATACCAGCAAGGATCTAGTCCATAATTATTATAACTCACTTCACGAAAACTTTCAAAAACATCTGCTAATAATAACACGTCAGTTTTCAGGTATAAATCATGATAATCACCAAAAGTCTCACAATCAAACTCTTTCCAGATATCTTGTGCATACCTGTACTCGTCATCAGTTATATTTTCATTTTTAAGTTGTGAGTAAAATTTGTCTTTGTCAGGTAAAGATATTTCATCAAATTTACTCCAATCGTCGAGGTATTCGTATGGAAAAACTCCTTTTTTAGCTAGTAGATTAAATTTATCTCCAAAACAGTCTCTTAGGTTATCAAATTTACTACAACCTTTTACTAGCTCATCTAACGAGGCTGCCATAAACTGCAGGCTGTCAATAAAACGTAATTTACCTAGCGTAACTGACATGTACTTTTCAAAATTATTTGGGATGCATTTGATGACGTTATCGAGTTTTAGATGAGCTTTTATCTCAGGATCACCAAAAGCTTCTACTATAATATGGCTATCATATCCTCGAAAATTGTGAAGAATAACCGGAATAAAATCTGGAGCATGAAATTTTAAATTACACTGATTATGAGCCGCTCCACGATACTGTCCAGTCAAATGACAATGGTCATGTACTTTTTTATCATCATCAAAAGCTTTTTCACAAATATGACAAATTTCTGCTTGCTCGTGATCTGGATTCTTGTTGAGGTGTTAATTTTAACATTGGCGTTACTTTTTTCAAATGAGTAAATATATTATCAACTTCATTAATCAACTGCTTGAGAAGCCAAACAGCTGGATTTTTACCACGATATAATTTGATTGATTTAGATAATCTAGAATCAGTACAACAAACTACCTTATACGCTACTCCACACGGAACATGATTTTGAACTTTTCTTGTACTCGATTGATTAGGATTATTTTCTACACCAAGTACAGGTTGAAGTAGGCATTCGAAATCAGCGTATATGACGAAAGGAATTTTTAGTTTGTGATTATGATGGACAAACTGTAACACACTATCTTTTTTAGATGGCATTGTTATTCTTTGCACATCACTACAGTACTGCAAATGCTTTTGTAATGTTTCATTGCTTGTACAGCCATGCAAGCAGCGGTAACAAAAGAACTTTTTGTTCTTATCCTTATTGTACTGTCTACCAACTAGTCCGTTAAAGTTTTTAATCCAAACATAATGATTTTTGTAGTACAGTAAATTTATAGTCGATTGTGAAGCTTTTTCTGAAATATATCTCGGATATACGTCCTCCTTTTCATCTAGTCCGAAAACGTTAATTGAAACATTATTCTGCTTTTCAAATTTTGGTATTTGATTTTCTGCCACTGGAAAGTTAATATCTTTAAAATTTAATCTAGACACATGACTGATATACCTTTCAACACGAGTAGCGTTTTTTTCTGCTGGAAATAGTGCGGAAAGAACAGCCCATTGGAAACATTTGTTATCTACGTTTTTGATGTTTATACAACATCTTTTACTTTTTATTTTTGGTGGCAGGTCGACGTATGAACTACCTCGTAATACATTATATTTCATCGTGTGAAACAATATTCCTTTGATCATTTCAAACTTCCAACCCGAACCTAATTGACTAAATTCCTCTATTTTTTTTCCAATTTCTTGGTGTATTTCATCAGATAGTGATAATAGATCAGTCCCAAGCAAAACACGTCTTGATTTTGCGTTCATATAAGGTTCTGCAATTTCCTTGTTAGTTAATTCTTCCATTATAACTAACTTTGAAAATATAACATGATATTGCACAAATAATCTGATACTTTTGTGTTTTTCGAGCTCACGTTTTACAATTGTCTGTAATAGGTGGTAAAGATTAGTTGCATTAAAATTTACTAAAACAATTTGATTATCAAACTGATAACTATTATCAAAACCTGCAAAAGCAGTCGCTATTTTATTAGGTTCTCCCATAAAGCTTCTCTTAGCTATATCACGCAATTTTAACATTATTATACTATAATGTAATATCTAATTGATAATTTTTTCACACTGCGCATGCGCTAAAAATTAATTGAAGATAAAAAATATTACCTATAATATAATGACAGTAAATCTAAGCGCACGTGAGCAAGAGATTTATCAAATTCACCCAAAGTATAACTTATACGCTGGAAATGTAATTGGTTCGGTTATTAACATTAAAACTAGAATACCTGTTGGCAAATTAACGTCAGCGGGTTATAACATTAGTGTAAAGGGAGATAATGCTGAGAGGATTACAATGTTTAGAAAAGATTTTATTTACACGTTGTTCTGCGATGATATTCCAGAGGGACAGCGTGTATATCATTATAATGGTAAAGTCACTGATGATAATATTGAAAATTTATCCTTACAAGATGAGTTTCAGCCACATCCTGTCTTTAATTTATACGAGGCTAACGATCGCGGTATTATTAGAAACAGAAAAACTAAAAACGTTCTTGGTACTATGAACAATATTGGATATATCAAAGTAACTGTTAGAGGAACATCGCCGAATCAAGTTAATTATTATGGTCATAGGTTTGTTTACGAGGTGTTCAACGGATCTATACCCAATGGTCTTGTTATTAATCACATCAATAACGTAAAGACTGACAATCGATTGGAAAATTTAGAACTAGTTACACAACAGGAAAATGTAAAAAAGGGACGAGGTGGTGGTATTAATTTTAGATGTCCAGCAAAACCTGTTATTTCAAAAAACCTCGAAACGGATGAGGCAATCGAATTCAAATCGATTTCAGCTGCGGCGAAATATTATAAGATAAATCCCGCAGTCGTAAAATTTGTAGCTGATGGAGTAATGAAATCAACCTTTTCAAGCGAATACGATGCTAGGATTGGTTTTAGATATGATGATCAATAATATTTTGTAATTCGGTTTTAGTCAAGCAATGATGAGCAAATGCTATGATATCATCGTGATTAAATTTTAACGTTGTTACTGCATTTTCATTAATTTTATCTTTTTCTGCTTCTGTTAGTAATATTTTATGAGAATCACCTTGCATTACAATAACATCAACACTATAACCCAACAAACATTTTCTTACCGCTTCAGCTAGTTCGTTATAATTTACTATATTAACTTTTTGGTGATATTTTATCTCATCGGTCATCTTATAATAATAAATTAGATAAAAATATATTATAATAATGGACTTGATGAAACGACTCGCTGAACTCTACGAAGAAGATACTAGTGATAAGGTCGTCAGTGATAAGGTCGTCAGTGATGATGTCATACATAGTATTACATTTTCCAAAGATTTTATAGACAAATCTGTTGGTTATAGCGAAGATGATATTTTATATAACAATGAATCTGATGATGATGGTGAAATAGTCACTGTTGCTGACAGATCTAATTACAGCAGATCAACAACTAAACGGTATAATGTCAAGTATCACATTGCTAAGCAGCTAATTAAATTTAATTTTACCGTTGCCGAACAACAACTGTTCTGGCAGTTAATCAAACCTTTTTTAAATATCAAGATCCCAGGCCGACAGAAAAATATCAAATTCGATTTCATATTTGTCAAGATTTTTAATCTAATGACGATCTCTAACGATCGTAAGCAGTATCTAATATCATTATGTAAACCAGTAAAATGTAAATCTGTCAAACAAAAGTATGAGTTAATTTATAATAGCATTATATCATAATCTGCTTGGTTGGGATCCAACTGTTAAATTTATCACTATACCCACGCCATTTGACTAAACTTTTATCCCCTTTTTTTCTAATCACTTTCTCGATAACAAAAACATCCTGCTCAGTTTTCTGTAGTTCTTGTTCATAAAAACTACCTACAATCGGTTCCCCTGCCAGATCTTTTAAAACGTACGTTACAGGTACTGTTAAAAGTACCTTATCAATTACAAAAACTTCTTCGCTCCAGTTCGGAGTAAATCCTTTTGCAAACACCTTTTTCATCAAAGAAATTCTAACTTTATCACCAACCTTAAATTTATGTCTGCGGTACATGTTTTCATTTGCTAATATTGGATTTTTAACAGCTTTTTTAGGTGTCATTTTGATGGTTCGATGTTTCGTGTTATTATATTCGCTTACGATTTGAGAAAGGTCATCGATGTACCTGTTGGTGTTTTTAGCTGTCATATGTTTGTGTATTTTCTCGTTTAGCGTGCGATTAAATCTCTCAACAACAACGCTTTTACCCTCATTTCCTGTAACATACCTTTTTATATTATTTTGTTCTAGAAACTGTTCAAACTTTTTGTTAAAAAACTCAGATCCATGATCAGTCCAGATTTTGTTTGGTTTTCTTTCTGTGCTTGTTATTATCTGCTTTAGCGCATCGGTCATTGAAGTTCCTGTCTTATCTGAAACAGGTATACTGAAAGCGTATTTGCTAAAAACATCTATAACATTAAACAAATACCTTTTTGGAGCGCCATCAGCGCCAACGTTAAACTGAGCTAGATTGGATACATCCACCAAATCTATTGCCCAGATATCATCTACACCATTAGCGACAACTTTACGTCGTTGGAACTTTTTTTTTTAGGTCTGTGTAGTTCGACTGCAAGATCATCATATACTTTATTTCCCCGATCGTGAGGTGATTGACGAGACTCTCCGAGTCCAAGTTTATATTTTGCTCCAATTATTCCCTGAACAAATTTTCTATCAAAACGTTCTCGTAGATTTGTTGGCTTCATATCACGTAATTCGTCTAACATTACTTTATCACAATCTAATTTTGAGTTTTCATGATCACGATAACAGATATCATGACGCATTGCTATTGCATCCACTTGATTGTAAGGCTCTTGTCCTGGCAATGGATTGTCGTTTTCATCTCGTTGTTGATCTAGCGGATTCCATGGACCAGTATACCGATGCCCTGGCAATGTCCAACCGCCTTTTGGTTTTGGTAATTTTCCAATTAGTTTATGTATATCTATACCTGACCCTATTATTTCTCTGTTGTTACAACATTGACAGTATGCGACAATTTTATTTTGCTCAATACACAAATCTCTGTCAGAATCACAGTTGCATATCATTCTATATTTTTAGTCGTCGACTAAAATAATATTAGGATAACCAGATCCTAGCGACGTCGCTGGAGATACTATCGCTGGGGACGTTTTCTTTAAAAATGTATTTTTTCTTTTTCCACAGATTGCACAAATACTTTTTAATATTATCCTGTTGTTTTTTGTTTTTTCTGTTGTTTCATTAATACCTTCTGTTTTAGTTTTACACTTGAGACAGTATGTTGACATTATTATACTTATAAGTTTAGATAAAATTAATTGCGATCTCATCATTAGCGTGAGAAGGTTGCTTATCAAACTGTAAAATAAATTTTAAAAAATTAAGATTTCTGCTCATCTGTCGGATAAACATAATACAATAATATCCACAAGCAGACGTTCCAACAGGTTGGAGTTGATTTGACGAATAATATACTTTTGTAAATTTTTTTTTCATATACTTTTTTATTACATCGCTTGGAGGAAGTCCAAACGAGTCAAAATAATTATTATTATAAACTGCTACCCAATGCGTACCAGATCCGTCATTAAAATCTTGTATATTAATAACACATGAACTTACAGCAGATGGTGATTTTATTGCTGAGAGCTCATCTTTAGAATAAACTCCGTGAAATCCAGGAACCGCTTTTAACTTATCAATGATATCAAAATTACTCAACGGGGTCGACGAGTTCCTGGTAATGTTAGACCACGTCCGATTCCTAAAAGATTTGGCAGCAGACTTCCCGCTAGTCCCGCCAAAAGTGGAGCGAACGGAATAATTCCTCCTTGTTTTGTTTGATTGCATATGCATTTGCACTTTGGTGTTGGTGATTTTGTTTTTATTACTTTCTTTTTTTTTGTTGTTGGTGATTTCTTTTTCTTTTGTGGCATTATAATATATTATTTACATAAAATTTACAATTTTTTTATTCCACTTCCACGAATGATACCATTACCTTCGACTGCTTTCTTCGTTGCGCCAGATATTGCTCCAGACGCTGCTGCTAGTCCTAATGTTCCCAACACCGGCAAAAGTTTAGGTATTATTGTACTAGTTAATACTGATAATGCCGGACCAAGAAAACCACCTTCTTTTGCCATCGCTGTCATTTGTGCAGCACTCAAATTTAAAACAAAAGTTTTTTTACGATCATACTTTTTTACTTGATTTTTTGTTAGCATTAATTTTGTTAAAACACCATCAGAAATATTAGGATTGATTTTTAATGATACCTGTTCTCGCTTTGCAATAGCAGCTACTAATTTTTTAACTTGGCCATCAGTCAAATACACTTCTTTTACAATATACTTTGCCATTTTATATAACAACTGTAGATTAAACTTGAACTGTCATTTTACCTCCAATAGAATCTACCGTGATAAATCTATCACTAATCACTAATGCATATACGTATAACGGCGCTACTGGAACCGCCCCAAGTGTCCAGGTAATTTCAATATCCGCTGTGCTGTCTACAGCTCGCTCGTTATGTTTACTAACATCAAAATGAAATATAGGATAAAGCGTACGAAATTCTTCTACTGATATTTGAGTTCCATCTTCAACATCTTGATATTTTTGTATTGCGTCAAGCAGGTACATGTACGGTCGAGAAATATTTTTATTAACATCATCAGCAAAATTACACTCGATAGCTCGTTCTGGATATTGCTTTGAATTTAATCTAGCGTATATTCGTCTGACATCAGAGTGATCAAATACTGCATTATTTTGTTGTTGGTTACCTCGTCGAGCTTGTTGTTGAAATACGACAAAGATATTTCTCGGCAGTTGTTCGCTTGATGTTGTTGTGACCCTCCACGTGTAGTCAGTAGTATTTGGAACCGCTGTCTGATATACCTTATGCTGCTTAAAGTAAATTCTGTTTGTATGCTTATCAAGCGTGTTATTTAGTTCTGACATTTTAGTGATTGATGGTGTTATACGTGGCATCCACAAAGAAAGTTTGTTTATGATAAACTGTACATCAGCCCCTCCAGATCTAAACAAGCAATCGTTTTGGTCTGCTCGATCTAAAATAAGAGTATGTTTTACTCCGCGAAATACTTTATCATAATCGCGACAAAAGCCGAAAATCATGCTTAGCGGAAGCATCATTGTAATTTGACGTGATCCTGCTGCAAGTTTTCTTCGCCTAGCAAAACCTTCGTTATAGCGTGGATTTCTCACATCAAGTGTGTTAAGAAGTAAATTTAACATCGCAGTACCGTCTGCAGCTACAGCTGGTGGTGTTATATTTAGATTATTGAAAGCTGCTGTAAGAGAAACTCTTGTAGCGTTTGCATTAGCATCTGCAGCAGGTGCGACAATATCTAGTGCAGCAGCATTAGCAATGAGAAAATTTCTCACAATTACAGTATTTTCATCAGCATTAGCTCCATGTACTATAGCGCCTCTCTTTAAAAATTCTGTTGATTCAGCTATACCCCGCCCAGTATCTTTAAACCACATCATATTAGTTGCAGTTGATCTCGAGTAATCGTCGGAAAACGAAATAATATTTAAAATTGTACTTGCAACTTGTAGGTGACTCGAAATATCTTCTACAGTTTGATTGGCCAGTTGATATCTAGCACTTTTGAATAGACTCCAACCGTTATTTATAAGAGCTACTTCTGCTCCAACTGCAAATGCAGCAGGTGGATTGGCTACTGTCATAATCTGACCACGAACTTCTAACATAGCCTTATGTGGCAGTAGAAATACATCTTCGTCTCTGGTGTTAAAGGTTCTAATACCAGTTTTATTTGGTTCGTTAGAATTTTCATCAAGGTACTCAACAAACTCGAATTCTGTCACATCGTTGTCGATGTCATAAGTTTCTGTTAACTCGAGATAATTTTTAGTAGACATTTTATTTTATTAGATTATATAAAATTTTATTGCGGCATTGTTACTTTAGATATTAATTTTTGTATGATCTGCTCGCCCTTTGGTGATAATAATTTTTTTGTTGTTGTTATCATAGCTTTTTGAGTTTCTTTTGTTGGAGCGATTTCTGAGATAGCTTGTTTTATTTCAGATGCAGTCGGTGGATCTCCTTTTATTTTATTAGCTATTTTTTGTCCCACCGCAGTCCCAGCGGCAGATGCAGCCCCAGTTGCAAAAGCTTTACCCGCGTCAATAGCAATTGGTGCAACTTTACGCGCTAGTCCTGGAATATTTTTAATAACTTTAGTGAATATATTTCCAAAAAATCCTCCTACTATTTTTCTTCGATAAACTTTTTTTCTTTGTTTCATTATATTTGATGTTGCATAATTTTTACTTTTGCTCGCGTAGATGTAAATAATAAGTTACAATTTCATTACTAACATGTAACTGTTTTCCTGATTGATCTGTCAACTGCATCCTTATACTTGTTATTTGATCTTCAACGTTTAAAGGATAATATATAATATGTCGTGGAGTTATTTGCATGAGAGAACCTGGCGGGACTTCGGGTGAGAAACTGTAAATCGTTTGACCTTTGCTACCTTTTGATGTATAAGAGCCAGAAGCAGTAGAGCAATTTACTAATATTGTATTTACTTCTGTTATATTTGATGGCAGTTCACTGTCATATGTAATAGGCTGATCAAGTGCAGTGTAAGTTTTTTCAGTAAATCCTAACAGTTGTGCAATACTTCTTTCTCTTGGTTCAAGATTGATTGCTATATTTTTCAAAGTTATCCTAGTTCGCAATGTGTTATAATTTGCTGCTAATTCAAAATTATCAGCCACACCGTTAGCTTTTGTTATGAGCTCTTTGATCGTCTTGTTTAGATCTTCAATATTATAAGCTCCTTGCGGAATTTTTATTTTTTTTGTTGTAGATATTGTAGGTGTTGTAATCATAGTAAAATACATTTCATCGTTAACATCATTTTTCACGTTAGGTATAGCATTCCAGCAAGTACAAGAAATTAATCCAATTTCATATTGTTTTGTAGGATCTAGTTCTATAGGTGGAATATAATTTACTGAAAAATTTGCGCTATCTTCTGTAGACTCGCTAGAGTTTAGTAATAATGTTGTTTGCATTCCTTTAATATTATATCATTTTACAAAATTAAGTCGCCGCGATTAAGTCGTGGTGTAAAGTTTCATATTCGTTAGATGTTAATAATTCACTCGATCTTAGATGATCAAGTATGTCAATGATTTCATTATCAAGTTCAACACTAACATTCCCAGCTTCCTTTGATGATATTAATAACATTAATCTACCTATCATTTCAGTAGTTGAAGTAAATACTTTTACACCAGTTCCTGTTTTTTCTTTTCTATATTTTTCTACACGAGATTTATCGAGTTTATCAAATTTTCTTTTAAAACTCCACCCTTTACCAAAAGGTTTTGCTCTGCTATTTTCTGCTGTTTTTTTAAACGTGAGAGCAATGACACCCTTTCTCATTCTTTCATAAAGTGGAATCATATTATTAATCTTTGTAACCTTGTTTAATTCATCTTTAGCAGCAGCTCCGTCATTAAATATTACATTAAATTTATCGATTAATGCTTGATATTCTGCATCAGTCCACTTGCTTATATCATCAATACCCCTTATATTTTCTTTGTTTAAAAAATCATCATATTCACTACCTTTTATCTCATCATTTGCTTTTTTTGTAAAATGAAGTCTTTGATCTCCAACCTCCATAAACCTTACAGTAAGATCACCGACTCTTTGTTGCTCCTCTCTGATATCTTTTATGTCTCCTGATAAATTTGTTATAATATTTGTTATTCCTTGCGTTGTTAACTCTGCTAATCTTCGCTCAAGTTCCAGCGGATTGTTTATCAATCGATCTGTTTCTGCTTGTCTAGCCGCAGGATCAGCTATATTTGCTGTAAGTGCCTCAATCAGTTTTCTCTTTTCTTCATCAGATCTAGTAACAAGTTTTGCAGCAGCTGCTTCCTGTTGTTCTCTAACAATTCCAACCAAACCTTTTTCCTGTAGTTGCTTAAGTTCTTCTTCTGACAGTGGTTTAGTTTCAAGTTGTTTACCTAATAATGCTTCAGTAACCGGCTTGAAAATTGTAGCTGTTGTTTCTGTAGCAGTTACTTGCCCACGTCGCGCTTCTTGTACTTTTTGCTTAAGTGATGCCTGAGATTGAGCAAGTTTTTTTAGATCTTCTATGTGTTGTCTGTATCTTGCTCGTTTGTCCATTATTATAATTATAAATTTTATAAAATTGAAACGCTTTATTGTAAGTAAGTGTTAATACAACAGCGAAACATTTTAGTTGGATCATTTGTAAGTTTATCAAACAAGAAAAAGTTAAATTTATCTTTTGTAGCATTACGGTAAAGTTCAATAAACTTATCTTTTGTCACGCCACCGCATTGCTCGCTTGCAATATTTCTAACGTCAACATTATCCAGTCCTGGAAATAAAATAAAACAACCCGTATTTCGCCTAATAAACCTATCAACATTATAAAATCCTTGAGCGAGATAAACAGAATTACACTGTTTGTTACGGGATAGTGAAAAATATGATCTTATTTTGTTCACCTCCATGTTGTTTAGCGGAATATCATCAAAAACTACTATCTTATGTTCATCTGCATCAAGTTGATTAACTGGAATAAGATCTTCTGGCTGCCTAATTATAAAAAAATCTTCACCAGCTTTAAGATCATCACGAAGCTTTTCATTATACTCACTTAATAACTCATACTTATCTTGCTGTGGATTGATTGTGTAAATATAAACTCTATCGTAGTTAAAATTATCACCAAGAAGCAAATTCATAAGCAAATTTGTTTTCCCCGATCCAGTTCGCCCAACAATAAGATAATGACAATCAGGAAGTTCATTATTATGTTTATGCTTCACTAGTCTCTCTGTATCAAAGTTTAGTATCGACGATTTTGCCATTTTGTATAATATTAAACTAATGTTGATAATTTTATCTAGGATAGTAAATAATGAGCTACTATACAAAATTTGGAACACTATTAGAAGATTTATCCACAAAACGTTTTAAAGGTGACTTATCCAAATATGCAACTCTTGATCGGCTCAAAAATGAAATCAATAATTTACTAAATCTTACCAGCGTAGATCCAGATGAAGTTGTCATTTTCCAAGACAAAGAAGGACGATTAAAGACGAGTAATGTAAAACTGTCAGATGTAGTTGTACGAAATCCAAATGGGAATATTGTTATGACACAAAACAAGATTACAGATCTTGGAAACCCAACTGAGGATGGGGATGCTGTCACTAAAAAATATGTCAATGATTGGGACGCTTTAATTACTAATGAAATCACAGCACTCAAAAATAATTTTACCAGTCACGTGAACACATTTTTAAGTTTTCGCAGAAGCATAAACAAAATTAGAGATGAATTTTTTGGAAATCCATCAAATGTTGACATTACACTCGCTAATATTAACACAAAACTCAATGATATTATTAGTGGAATTCCTAATATTGTTGAGAAAACGAGTATGGTTAAAATTCCTCACAAACAGATTAAAAATATTGTGTATACTGTTGCATCTGGATCTAGTAAATGGACGAGGCAAAATAATTCTATCAAATACACTGCAGAAGTTACTGGTATGTATAGATTGTCAGTGATTAGCACTGTAAATTTTAAAATATATACCACATCATCTTCATTACGTAATTTTAATAGGTCTTCTGGAACTGTAATTATATTATTACTAAAAGGTATTGAAAAAGAATTTTCAATTGAACTGGTTGATACAATTCCAGTAGTTGAAGCTGATTATTATTGGTGTTTGGAATTTGTAGCTGATTTATCATAACTATGTAAACAAATATTATAATGAAAAAAGTATAGTTGATTTTAATCATATTTCAAAAGATATTTCAGAACAGGATGTGGACGCACTAATACAATACTATAAATATTATCACAAAAAACATTGGTGTGTTAAAAAATGTTACAAATACTACAGCAAGATCCTTCGAGTAATATCATATCTACCATTGTTAATGACCAGTTCCGGTATAATTTCAAGTGGGATATCGTTAAATCCCTTTTTGTTAATTATATCTGGTATTGGTGTTTCACTTACAGCGGCGTGTAAAAAAGTAGAACCAAGACTTTTGATAAAAAAGCATGGATGTTTAACATCAATTAAAACTTACAAGAAACTACTTGATCAGATCCGGTCTTACCTACGAGGAGTCAAATATAATATGGATGATTTATTACGTGAATTTCGTATTATTGATAATATGTTAACAGACATTCTACCAATGAGGGTTAGCAAGTATGAAAAAAAATATCAAAAAAAATATGAGTAACGTAAAATTTTATCTAAACTTAAGATATAATATAACTAAAATAATATCATTTTCATTCTAATGCTAGTTTAATTTCCACCTTGTTAACTGAAACATTCTAATGCACAGTTTAATTTTCATCCTGTTATCTTGTGGTAAAACTCGTTTGCCGTCTTTAGAATAATTGTATTCCACACATGCGCTGTTCTAACAAATTAGTCACCTCTGTGTAAAGAGCTTATCGCATTCCAACACCTGTTGTTTTGTTTGGTTACAAAATACCTGTTTACAGGTAGTAGTAGGGGGTAAAAAAAGAGGTGGGGGAGGGTGAGTCAAAAAAGGGGGTGGGGTGGGGGATAATTTAGGACTATAATTTATACTTGTTTGGAGGGTAAAAAAACAAAGTGAGTTGAAAACCTGGTTTTCCTCTAGGGTGAGTTGAAAACCTGGTTTATTTTGGAAGAAAAAGGGGGTGGGGTGGGGGATAATTTATACTTGTTTGGAGGGTAAAAAAACAAAGTGAGTTGAAAACCTGGTTTTCCTATACTACTAACTCTTGAGAATAATGTTGATCTGGGAATTATTAATTTAACTGACACATTTATTGGTCAGTATTATGATGTCACTCCTCGTATTGATCAGTCAATAGGTATTTTACTACTCATTCTCAAATATTCTAAGGGTGACACAAGCCAATTACTCATTGTCGAACCGAAGCAGGATCCTGAGATTTTATTGTTTTGGGAAGGAGAAGCTCTTAATTAAAACGAGGCCACATACATTAGCATTAGTTTGTTACTTTGTGAAACAAAAATGTATTCTTATGAGAAAATGGAGATCACATGAGGAACTCGAAGGTGACAAGTGGTCGATAAACTATCAAGGTGTCGTTTAGAGGTCATATTGACATGAAATTCTTAGTCTAGCCCACGAAACTCGTAGCTGGTCATTTAAGAACTAACAAGACTTATCACGAGATCTTTAATCGTTTGTGGGCTGACAATTCAAAGTGAGGATTCTAACAATTGTTCACACTTGTCAAAATGGTAGAAAAAGCCAATCAGAAGATACTTAACACAATTTGCAATGTATTGCTGTCTTTCACAAACCATTTAGCAAAATATTGGTAGGTTGTGTTGGTTCATTAGCTAATATCAATCAAGTCAGGCAACCAATACTTGTTGGCTATAATTGTTGTGTTTTGAGATTTCTTATCATCCAGTATATGTTAACCTGGTATAAACTTTGTTCAAGAGGACATACACACATACATACATACATAAATACACACATACATACATACATACATACATACATACATACATACATACATACATACATACATACATACATACATACATACATACATACATACATACATACATACATACATACATACGTGCCTGCATACATGCATACATACGTACGTACATACATACATACATACATGCCTACGTGCATGCATACATACATACATACATACATACATACATACATACATACATACATACATACATACATACATACATACATACATACATACATACATACATACATACATACATACATACATACATACATACATACATACATGCATACGTACGCTTTCATACAAGAATAGAGTTGGTATTTGTTCTCTATCATTGGAAATGATATTTCATAACACATCTGCAGAATGTATACAATATACTTTGTATATAATCGTTTTGTAGTTAGGCAATTGAAGAGTCGATTACACAATAGACTGCTAGCGCGGATGATCAAAAACAGCGGATAAACCAAAGTGCATATATACAATCCAGATATAGTGGCATAAAATTAACTTAGTTAATTTTTTCGCCGTAATATCCTACTTATGTTTACCTTTTGTGATGCAGGCCAATGTTCTTCTTCACTAATATCCTAATGTCGTAACACGAAAATAAATATTTAAATTTAATACAATTATATTGAACATTAAAACAAAGGAAGACGAATAAATGAACAAACAAAAACAACGAATATTTAGGAAAAGTAGTCTTTTATTGATTTCTGTTTTAATGACATAACTTCTTTCTTCTTTATGGTTGCTCTCAATCTGCGTAATACCAATTTATCTGAGAGCAGAGAATCACTTTGTTGCTCCATATAATCTAGCAAATCCTCAGTCCATTGAAGAGCAGATGAATTGTTTTATCCTTGTTTCAGGAATAAGTTCCATGTCTTCGTCGTCACTCTCATCAGAATCTGTTGTCTGCCCTAGTGCACTTTTAATGATTTCACTGTCGGACAAAACCTCACACCTTAGATCCTCACAATCAACATTAAACCATTCTAAAATATTTCCACTATCAACATCCTTACCACCCTCTGTACTCTGTAAAATGGCGGCTAATTCAGAAGTCGAAATCTCTTCTTCATCGAAACTCTTGCACTCGACAGTTTCAACTTAAGGAAATATTTTTTCCCATGATTTACTAATTGTGGTTGGCTTTATGGAATCCCAGGCATGTGCAACTTCGTAGATAGCATCCAGCAATGATACTGTTTTTGAGAAAGTTTTTTAAATCATTGCCTTCTTCCACTAACTTCTGCAGAAGTCGTCCTCTATATAGCTTCTTCATAGCAGAAATCACCCCCATGATCCATTGGCTGGATTAGTGCGGTTACATTAGGTGGCAACTAATGTGTTATTATTTTACCGTCAGCATACTGTAAAACCGCTTCATTTGGATGGCTTGGAGCATTGTCTAATAAAAGAATGGCTTTCTCTGGCAAACCTTTCGATCTCAGATGCTCGCGAACTTGTGGTACAAAGTTTTCATGGAACCATGTTTTAAAAATTGTAGTATCCATCCAGGCTTTCTTCTGATTAAATATGTCACAGGCATATTGGTTTTTTCAGTTCCCTTGAAACAACGCGGCTTTTTCGCTTTTCCGATTACAGCTAGTTTCACTTTATAAGAACCAGTAGCATTTGCGCAACATAAAGCAGTAATTCTTTCTTTGCTGGATTTATGCCCCGGTGCTCGACTTTCTGATTTATGTGCTAATGTTTTTGTGTGAAGACATTTACAATTTAGGCCAGTTTCATCAGCATTATAAATTTGTTCAGGAGTCACCTGTTGCTCTTTTATGAACTTTTGAAAATCATTTTGGAACTCATTTGCAACTGTTTCATTGTTGCTTAATTTTTCCCCATGTATAGAAATCTCACATATTCCATGCCGCTGTTTGAATCGCGTTTGCCATCCCGAGTATGCATTGAAATCACCTTCCATTCCTAATGCATCAAAGTATAATTTTGCCTGTTTTGTGCAGATAATTCCTGAAACAGGAATGTTTTTGTGCCCTTTGTTGGTTAAACCATTGCAACATCGCTTTATCAAGCTCATCATAAGTTGACAGTTTCATTGTTTTTCTGCTTGATACGCCACTTGAATAAGAATTACTGGCGTAGTTAATTTATTTTTATTTTTTCGGAGATCGCGAACTGTTGTTTCACCTATACCGTATTGTAAAGCTAAGATTTTGTTAGACCCGTCTTGCTCAAGTTTTTTAATTAGGTCGAGTTTTTGGTTAATTGTTAAAACTACTCGCTTCCTTTTCCGCTCCATTACCCTCTTTCCAAAACAAAAACTTAAATGCAGTATATTTTTTTACACAGCTGAAGTAGACTACTGTACTGATAACAACTGAAGAATCGTACTGTTCTTTTAACACAACTCCTTCCTCCACTACCAAAAAAAAAGGCGCATAACATCCGCAATTTCCTTGGGACAGGAAATAAAACCCTATTATAAAATTATATAACAACTCTCGACGGGAACCCGTGGTAAGCCCGAGTATTCGTTAAATAGGTCGGTCGACTTCCTGTATAAAATTTCGATTTTGAAATCGTCGCATAACTCCCCATCTTATTAAGATATGGAGTAAAAAAATTCTTTAAAAATACGTTGCCGCGGTTAAACCGCAAAGCGGTTAAACTGCACGCGGATAATCGAGTCTATTGTATATATATATATATATATATATATATATATATATATATATATATATATATATATATATATATATATATAGAGAGAGAGAGAGAGAGAGAGAGAGAGAGAGAGAGAGAGAGAGAGAGGGAGAGAGAGAGAGAGAGAGAGAGAGAGAGAGAGAGAGAGAGAGAGAGAGAGAATTCAAGTCCTTCTTGTTTCATATGTTCTTGTTTTAATAGCAGTCTGCAGATGTGATTGAGGTTGTGTTTATATATACTTTAAGAGGAAATAATCTGTTTGGATTATTTGTTGGAATTTTAATGAACTTTTTGACCCCTAAATAAATATCAGTCGGGGATTATTGTGAATTTACTAAAGGGAGTTCGGGACAATATCATTATTATGCATCAAGACCGTTGGAACATAATAAGCACATTCGAAGCTCTGGAATTCATTCGGAATACTCGATTGTTTTGGACTTGTGTAACACTTTTTAGGACTAGTTTCCATGTTAGATTTAATTCATAACACGTAAGTTCTTATTTACATTTCATTTTATAACTTCGAAAATTACATTATTTGTTAAACTCGTCGGTTTTTGCTTCTTTCTGTTATTTAGTTTAAGTCCATAAAGTCGTAACATTACTAACATCAAGTGTGCTAAGCTTTGCTTCAAAGAAAATTCCTGCCCGTAAAAAGGAGACTTTTAAGTGGATTTTTAATTTGTTATATCAATTTCAATCTATGAATTAAAACATTTTGCATGCATCTAATCACAGAAAGGACACGGACCAATCTGCCTACCTACATACCAGGAGTGCCCATTTATTATATTTCAGGCTAATATTAGCCTTTTAAAAACTATTTATAGATCTATGTGGGTAATTTCTGAACCACTTATTTTAATAACCTATCAGATAAAGCGTTGCATTTTTATTGCCGGCATCCTAGTAAAGGTTCCAGTTTGTCCACCAGTCTAGTTCCCTGACCGTCTCTTACTGTTTTTCCTTCGTTATTAAGGTCCCTCATAAAGAAGTGCAAGCGGGTGGAGAGCAGTCAATGAATAAGACTAGTTTTCCATTCGATCTGAATATCGTTCAGCTTTTACGGCGGGTGGTGAAATAACGTCAGAGGTTGTTTGTATGAATACGCGTCAGTTGGCCGAATTTGTTGTTTCGCATCTTGCATCATATTTATTACAGCAGCAAAGGTCGAATTAGTTCCAATTTGTGTCTTTGTCTCATTTCACTTCCATATTGTTCCATATGAATGAAAACAGCTTAGAATCTAGTTCTCAATCCGATATTTCTTTATAATTTACGGAAAAGGCCGACATTTTGTTCCGCTTGGCTTTCTACTATCATCAATGTGAACACTAATATGATTGGTGAATTGAATGTCACAAAAATAAAACTTGGAATCCTTAAGCAGGATATCTCTTTTGTTTTATCAGATTGCAGCCTAATAATTTTTATTGAATACACAGCTATACCAGCATTCTTTTTTCTAAAGAGTGAATTTAATCAATGTCTTTACTAGAAAGAGCCGGAATATAGGAATATCTCATTTCGCTGATTTTGTTATATCGCATTAGCAAACAAGCGTTTTGAAAATGAAAGTAAAAGGGAGTGGATATTCCAGGCAGGCCCAGTACAGAAGAGATAACGAATGTCCACGTATTCTTTTAGTGTTTTACAGCAGTCAGCCTTCGGATATTTTATAAACAGTCGTATCCAGGAGGAAATATTTTTTAAGGGGTAAGTATATTCAAAAGTTTTCATTTTTGAAAAAAAAAATGTATATGATAGTCAAACATGCAAAATTATATTGAGCTGCCAAATGGTATCTCCACCGTAAAGATAGGGGTGTAGTCTAACAGTAATGACTAATGATCGTCCAGAACACACACAAGTTTGTTCCATTTTAACGTGCATACAGTTTATAACGCTATATAAATAGTGTGAACAGAATCTACTGATACCATAAATGTTTTAACAAGGCATTTATGTCAAATATAATGGTCAAGAAGCAAACAAAAATAAAAGTAATTGAGATATTATGCTAGGTCTGAATTACGTGGGAAAATAAAAGTATTTAGCTTGTCTAATAATTGTATCGTTTTTTTGACAGAGACGAGTTATTTATTTTTGTGCAATGTTGACAAACACAAAAGTACCGAGATAAATATTTTCTTTTTTTTTTCACGACATAAATGACACACAAGGAGGAAATTACGATCTGTTTTTGTCCATT
>JAEAOA010001710.1:0-15292 GCA_016746295.1 Potamilus streckersoni
AACAGAGAAATAAGGTGATAGATATAATAAACAAATTTGGGTAATTTACCAAAACCAAAAGGCGGTTGGTCTTTGCCGGTCATCGTTATACAGGTCCTTACAATCCGCTAGACCAACAACTAGATGAAAACGACAATCCATTGCCAGGACAAGAGCCTTATAATCAAGTGGATGCAATAGCAATGCGTCACGATATCTGTTATCGTGATCATGAAAACTCGAAAGCAGATTGTGATAAAGTAATGTTAGACGAATTACATGATATGGAGCCAACAAATCTACGAGAACGTTTTGATAGAAGATTTGTTCAAGGAATGATAGGAGCAAAATATAAACTGGACTGGAGAGCTCGTCGGAAAAGAATTATACGATGATCTTGCAGTCGAACTACACAGACCTAAAAAAAAAAAAGTTTCCGAGACGTAAAGTTGTTGCAAACGCTGTAGATGATATCTGGGCAATAGATTTGGTAGATGTATCCAATCTGGCTCAGTTTAACGTTGGCGCTGATGGCGCTCCAAAGAAGTATTTGTTTAATGTCACAGATGTTTTCAGCAAATACGCTTTAGTGTGCCAGTTTCAGATAAAACAGGACGTCAATCACTGATGCGTTAAAACAATAATAACGAGTACGAAAGAAAACCAACAAAATCTGGACTGATCATAGAGCGAGTTTTTTAACAAAAGTTTGAACAGTTTCTAGAACAAAATAATATTAAAAAATACGTTACAGGAAACGAAGGCAAAAGCGTTGTTGTCGAGAGATTTAATCGCACGCTAAACGAAAAATTACACAAACATATGACAGCTAAAAACTCCAACTGATACATCGACTGACCTCTCTATCAAATCGTAGGGATATAATAACACGAAACATCGGAACCATCACAATGTCACCAATGACGCTATCAAAAATCCAATATTAGCAACGCAAAACATGTACCGCAGACATAAATTTAAGGTCGGAGATAAAGTTAGGAATCTCTTTGACTAAAAAGATATTGAAAAAGGATTTACTCCCAAACTGGAGCGAAGAAGTATATGTTGTTGATCACGTACTCGTAACACTACCTGTATGGTACGCGTTAAAAGATCTGGCAGGTGAACCTCGAGTAGGTACTGTTGACGAACACGAACTACCAACAACTGAACAAGATGTTTTCGTTATCGAAAAAGTGATTAGGAAAAAGAGATAAAAGTTTCGTCAAATGGCGTGGGTATAGTGATAAATATAACAGCTGGATTCAACCCGGTCGATTTATCGACTGTGAAATAATGCTATTATAAATTTCCTCATACTTTCGTTTGATAGATTTCGCATTTTACTGGTTTACATAATGTATTAGATATTGTCTGCGATCGTCAGAGTCGTCATAAGATTAAAAATCTTGACAAAATATGAAATCGAATTTGATATTTTTCTGTCGGTCTGGAATTTTGATGTTTAAAAAAGGTCTGATTAACTGCTAAAATACCTGCTGTTCGGTAAGGTAAAATTAAATAATTTTATAATTTTTTTAGCAATGTGATACATGACATTATATTTTCCAGTGGTTGGTCTTCGCTATAATTAGATCTGTCAGTAACAGTGACTATTTCACCATCATCAGATCGTTGTTATATAAAATATCATCTTCGTTATAACCAACAGATTTGTCTATCATATCATTAGAGATTGTGGAGACCTTATCGCTGATATGATAGATTCTTCTTCGTATAGTTGAACGAGTCGTTTCATCATATCCATATTATAATATACTTTTTATCTAATTTGTTGTTATAAGATGACTGACAAGGTCAAATATCACCAAAAAGTTAATATAATAAACTACCACGAACTGACCGAAGCGGTAAGAAAATGCCTGTCAGGTTATAGTTCATATTCCGTTGAGATATTGTAATGCAAGGTGATTCTCATAAATATTACTAACAGAAGCAGAAGAAAAATAAAATTAATGAAAGTGCAGTAACGACGCTAAAATTTGATTGCGATGATATTATACATCATTGTTTGACTAAACCGAATTACAAAATATTATTAATCATCATATCTAAAAATAATACTAGCATCATATTTGTTTGAAAAGCTGATTTTTGTTGCTCCATCAGCTACAAATTTTACTGCTCTGGGATTTATATTATAATATTTCGCCGCAGCTGTAATTGATTTGAATTTGATCTCCTCATCCGTTTCAAGGTTTAACGAAATAACAGGTTTTATTGGGCATCTAAATTAATACCACCACCTCGTCCTTTTCTCACATTTTCCTGTTGGGTCACTAGCTCCAGATTTTCCAATCGATTGTCTGTTTTTACATTATTGATATGATTAATAACCAGACCATTGGGTATAGATCCGTTGAACACCTCGTAAACAAACCTATGACCAGTATAACAAACTCGATCTGTCGATGTTCCTCTAACAGTCACACTGATATATCCCATATTGCTCATATTATTAAGAACTTTTTTAGTTTTTCTGTTTCTTATAATACCGCGATCGTTAGCCTCGTATAAATCAAAGACCGGATGCGGCTGAAACTCGTCTTGTAAGGCTAAATTGTCAATATTATCATCAGTGACTGTACCGTTATAATGATATACTCGTTTCCCCTCCGGAATGTCATCGCAAAATAACGTGTAAATAAAATCTTTTCTAAACATCGTAATTCTTTCAGTATTATCTCCCTTTACACTAATCGTATAACCCGCTGACGTTGCTTTACCAACAGATATTCCAGTAATGATATTAATAACCGAACCAAGTGCATTCCAGCGTACAGGTTGTACTTCGGATAAACATGATATACCTCTTGCTCACGTGCGCTTGTCAGATTTTAGTGTCATTATATTATAGGTGATATTTTTTATCTCTAATTGTTGTATAGCGCATGGCAGTGTGAGGTAAATTATCAATTAGAGATTATATTATAATAAATAATGTTGAAATTGCGTGATATAGCCAAGAAGAAGACTTATTGGAGAACCTGATAAAATAGCGACTGCTTTTACAGGTTTTGAAATAGTTATCAGTTTGATAATCAAAACGTTTTAGTAAATTTTTCTGAAACAAATCTCTTTCATCTGCTACAGACGACTGTAAAACGTGAGCTTGAAAAACACAAGGGTCTAAGATTGTTAGTGCAATATCACGTTATATTTTCAAAACTACTTGTGACGGAAGAATCTACTAACAAGGAAATTGCAGACCCTTACATCAACGCAAAATCTAGACGTGTTTTACTTGGTAGTGATCTTTTGTCACTATCTAATGAAATACACCAAGAAATTTGGAAAAAAATAGAAGAATTTACCGAATTAGGTTCGGGTTGGAAGTTTGAAATGATCAAGGAAATTTTGTTTCACACGATGAAATATGACGCATTACGCGGTAGTTCGTATATCGACCTGCCACCAAAAATTATTATTATAAATTGATGTATAAACATAATATCGTCGATAGAAAATGTTTCCATTGGTCTGTTCTTTCCGGGCTATTTCCAGCAGAAAAAACACGCTGATCGTGTTGAGAAGTATATCAGTCACGTGTCAAGATTAAATTGTGCTGGTATTGACTTTCCAGTGGCAGAAAATCAAATACCAAAGTTTGAAAAGCAAAATATAGTTGCGATTAACGTTTTCGGATTAGATGAAAAAGAAAATGTCTATCCGAGGTATATTTCAGAAAAAGCTTCACAATCGACTATCAATTTACTGTTTTATAAAAATCATTACATTTGGATCAAAAACTTTAACAGACTAGTTGGAAGACAGTATAATAAAAATAACAACAAAAAGTTCTTTTGTTATCGCTGCTTGCACGGTTGTAGAGACAATGAAACATTACAAAAGCATTTGCAGTACTGTAGTGACGTACAAAGAATAACAATGCCATCTAAAAAAGATAGCGTGTTACAGTTTGTCCATCATAATCATAAACTAAAAATTCCTTTCGTCATATACGTCGATTTCGAATGCTTACTTCAACCTGTACTTGGCGTAGAAAATGATCCTAACCAATCGAGTACAAGAAAAATTCAAAATCATGTTCCGATGCGGAGTAGCGTACAAGGTAGTTTGTTGCGCTGATTCGAGATTACTAAACCAATCCAACTCTATCGTGGTAATTATCCTGCTGTTTGGCTTCTCTTGCAGTTGATTATCGAAGTTGTTAATATTACTTATCGTTTGAAAAAAGTAACTCCAATGTTAAAATTAACACCTCAACAAGAATCTGATCACGAGCAAGCGAAAATTTGTTATATTTGTGAAAAAGCTTTTGATGACAACAAAAAGTACGTGACCATTGCCATTTGACCGGACAGTATCGTGGAGCGGCTCATGACCAGTGTAATTTAAAATTTCACGCTCCAGATTTTATCCAGTTATTCTTCACAATTTTCGAGGATATGATAGCCATATTATAGTAGAAGCTTTTGGTGATCCTGATATAAAATCTCGTCTAAACTCGATAACGTCATCAAATGCATCCCAAATAATTTTGAAAAGTACATGTCAGTTAACGCTAGGTAAATTGCGTTTTATTGACAGCCTGCAGTTTATGGCAGCATCGTTAGATGAGCTAGTAAAGGTTGTAGTAAATTTAATAACCTAAGAGACTGTTTTGGAGATAAATTTAATCTATTAGCTAAAAAAGGAGTTTTTCCATACGAATATCTCGACGATTGGAGTAAATTTGATGAAACATCTTTACCTAGCAAAGACAAATTCTTACTCGCAACTTAAAAAAGAAAATATAACTGATGACGAGTACAAGTATGCACAAGATATTTGGAAAGAGTTTGATTGTGAGACTTTTGGTGATTATCACGATTTGTATTTGAAAACTGACGTGTTATTATTAGCAGATGTTTTTGAAAGTTTTCGAGAAGTGAGTTATAATAATTACGGACTAGATCCTTGCTGGTATTATTCTGCCCCCGGACTGTCATGGGATGCTCTGTTAAAGTTTAGTAAGGTAAGGTTGGAATTACTGACTGATGTTGATATGTTCAATTTTTATCGAAAAAGGTATCCGAGGCGGTATTAGCGTGATAACGAAGAAATATGCGAAGCAAACAACAAATATTTGAAAGAGTATAATCCTGACCTTCCTTCGAAGTATATAGTTTATCTAGATTGCAATAACTTGTACGGGTATTCGATGGCAGATCCAATGACGTCTTGGTGGCTTTCATTGGATCACGGCTGATCGATTTCTATCAGAGACAGAAAAAAGATACCGACGATGTTTCGTATTTCGTTGAAGTTGATCTCGATTATCCAACTTCGATACACAAATTACATAACGATTACCCTTTCTGCGCGGAATCGATGGTCAAAGATTATAGTTTGTAATCAGAAGAACAACAAGCCTCAGCATACCAAGACAACATTCTATGGTAAAGAAACTAGTACCAAATTTTGCTTCATAAACGTAATTATGTTTTGCATTACAAAGTTTAAAACAAAGCAGTCGATGCTGGTCTTGTGTTGAGAAAAGTTCATCGCGTACTATAAAATTTAATCAGTCCACCGTGGATGAGAGGTTATATTAACTCGAACACTACAAGAAGAGCTGCGGCAAAAACTGATTTGAGAAAAACTTTTTTCAAACTGATGAACAATTCTGTTTTTGGTAAGACGATGGAGAATATTAGGAAACGCGTAAATATCGAACTAGTCAATGATGTCAATCGCAGAAACAAACTTGTGTCAGACGATGATTTTGTGAGCATGAAAATATTTAATGAGAATCTTGTTGCGATACAAAGAAGAAAAAACAAATCTAAAACTAAACAAGCCGATCTACGTTGGAGCTTCAGTGTTAGATTTATCAAAGTGGCTGATGTATGATTTTCATTATAATTTTGTTAAAAATCAATGGCCGGCTAGTAGATTATTATTTACTGATACTGATTCGCTCGTATATGAAATCGAATGCGAGGACGTCTATCAGGACATGCATGATAATAGATATCTGTTTGATCTTTCTGATTACCCACGTGACAGTAATTTCATGACGACACAAATAAAAAGGTTATTGGTAAGTTCAAAGATGAAATGAACTCGAGCGCTATCAAATACTTTATCGGATTACGTAGTAAAATGTATGCCGTATTGTTAGACAATAATAAAATAACAAAAAAGCAAAAGGTCTGCCTCGTGACTTTGTTAAAATGTTTATAAAATTTGATGACTACAAGTATGCGCTTGATGGCGGTGTTAATTTTATAAGAGCTATGTCAATTCGGACAAATCATCATAAGCTCGAAACAGATGTCCTTATCAAACGCGGTTTGAGTAATTTTGATGATAAACGTTATTGCAAAAATGGGGTAGATACATTTGCACTTGGGTATTGTCATGATGATAGAGATATATTTGACATTATCTTTGCAAACTAAAATTTTATCTAAACTTTAAAAATAATGTTTGAAAATTTGACAGTAACAAATAGCTACAGTAGCAAAATCAAATATCTAATGATAGACGGCAACCTTATTGACTAGTTGAAATTAATAATGAAAGACATTAGGCATATTGCTTTTTAGTGGTACCCGTGACAAGTTTAAACTTCGTTCAGTTCAGATCTGATGACAGCGGACAAGTATTTAATTTAGATCTTCGAACAATTGTATCAAAAGTTGCTTTTAGGCGAATTGTGAACATTTTCACTGTTGCCTATTAGTACAGCATAAAGTACACTAGAACTATTCTACATTTGATCTTGATCGGTCAATGGAAGGGTGTATTTTATCGACAAAAGATTACCCTCTTAGACAAAAGTCTAATAAAGATGAATTTGTTTGAGTTCCCGTCGTTATGTGAGCGGTAAAATAAAGTTTTTGCTCTATCACCATGATAATGAAATATTTTTGATATCTACAGTTAGACATTAAAGTTGGTAATGAAGGTATTAAATAAATATCATTTTCATTTCTTAATGCTAGTTTAATTTCACGCTTGTATTGTTAACTGATCGTTCTAATGCACGAGTTTAATTTTCATCTGTTATCTGATAAAAAATTTGTGGTAAAATCTATTTGCGGTCTTTTAGAATATATTCATATTCTCACTACATACGGTTGTTCTAACACCAATTCGTCGCTTCTGTTGCAGAGCTTATCGCATTCAAACCTGTTGTTTTGTTTGGTTATCAATTATTACTGTCTACTATAGTAGTAGTAGAGGGTATATGAGGGCCTTTCATCACGACTTTATCTTTTTTACCTCCAAAACAAGTATAATTATAGTCCTAAATTATCCCCCACCCCTTTTAGTTTCGCCAAAATAGTGTAATGAGGGATCTTGGCGGGGGTGTTGGGGAGGGGCGTGGGGTGCTTGTGGACTATACATGACAGTGTCTGGGCTGTTTTTCAAAAAGCACGACGAAATTTTGATCATGAAATCACCGTACATTTTATACAATATATAAAAGAATTGCAGATTGTGACCACAGACGCCCTGCTCGATTCCGAATTTTCTCACGCGTTCTCGTTTTATTCCCTTTAGAATTTGCACGAGGGATTAGTCTTGGAGAATTATAGCTACACAGTTATCCATTATTTGGAAAATACAGTAACGTACCCTTTCTCGATGACGTCTGCGGACGACCATTGCATGAATGCAATCGGTGAATTAACCTTTATTTTCACCATTACGTCACAGAACACTTGGATATGTGAACCATGCGGGGGCGTGAGGTAGCCAAATTTGTTTGTGGCAGTCTACGGTTTTGTATTTAGCTTATATTGTAGTTCGCTTAGAATTTTAAGGAAATAATAGAGTCTTCGAACCTGGCTGCTTTGCCGGCTTATAGTTAATACTGGTTTTTATAAGAGTACTTGTATATCTTAGGTATTGTTCAAATGAACCTTTAACAGCCTTTTTTTTGAGATGGTATGATTGAAATGGATGTAATGAGGGTGTATTAGAGATGTATTACAGCTTTTGGCTCCTTACTGAGATGTTCTTCTTTCAAAAAAGTGTAGCTCTACGTGCTCATTTTCCATTTCTCGAACTTCAGAGGTAAATTTTGTTAAAAAAATTAGAGCCGATACTTTTTTTACATTTATGTATTTGGTATTTTTCAGTAATTGCTTTTTTAGAAGCTGGTATTATTAGTTTGGCAAAATTCATTTTCCATTTTTAATTGCTGCCAGAGAATTGGTACTTTTGACAAATTTTGTTGATTTTTGGAGCACAAAGAGCAGTCATTTTAGTTCGCAGTGTTCCTAAAGCTCATTTTAAAATTTTCAAAAGTACAATATCCAAGAAAATTTCTTCCTACATTACATGATAAGTATTTTATAGGTATGCCAACATTTTCTCACTGTGCTGTTTAAAAATGCAAACATCTTCACCGTTACATACATCACTCTTCAAAAGTACATAATATCTGGTGAGCGCCACCATTAAAGAGTATATAGAAATTATTATTTGTATGATTTTCATTTTGATTCGTATGGCTGAAATAATTTAAGTCGAAGCATCAAAACAGTCCTTTGTAATAATGTCCTATTTATTTCCCCCCCTCAACAGCTTGATTAGAGTCAGAGTCTTAAAATCCGTACAGCCCCTCCTTATGATAAATAAGTGAACAATTTTTAAAATTGTGCATTGCATTTTGTCACATAGCAACCAGTGTTATGCTGATAGACAGGAACATGAAACTAACCATATTTATTCCTAAGATGTCAACAATAAATTTTACAGTTATAAAAGGGATATAACAGGTGAGGTTCATAAAGGTCAAAGGTCAAAGAGTAAAATATTAACTAATTTTTTGATATGGAAGAAAGCAAGTTTGCTTTGTTATCATTTATTTTTTAATTTCATTGCAAATAAATGAAATGAAACATTTTCACTATGTATTTCTGTTATTTATTGCAACATTTTTCAAGATAAGTTGACTTTATTTCTATATTCTATGACTTCTAATTTCCCCATAATGAAGGTCACTACTCACCCAAACATGGCTCATAGCAAAGTAGGTATGCTAGAGCAAAAATAAGCATAATTAGCTTATTTTCATGAATAAAATCATTGTTAATGTACCATTTTACTCAGAAGATCATACATAATAATATGAAAATAAGAAAAATAATTGCATAAATGTTTATATTTGTTTTTAAGGTGGCGCTCTACAGTTTTGTATTTAGCATAGGGTTAAAATTTTAAAGAAAAAGAGTTTCCCCTGGTTTCCTCACTAGTTATACTGGTTTTTTAAAAGAGACTTTGTATATCTTAGGTATTGTTCAAAGAACCTTTAATTCCCTTTATTTTGATGTATGAATAATGGGTGTAATATGGGTCAGAGAGTATACAGGTTGGCCTTACTGCAGATGTGCACCTTTCAAAAAAAAAGTGCTAGCTCTACTTGCTCATTTTCACTTCTCGAACTTCAGAGGTAAAATGTTAAAAAAAAAAAGAGCCGATAACTTTTTTTTACATTTTATGTATTTGGTAATTCAGTCATTGCACTTTTAGAAGTGGGTGATTATCTAGTTTGGCCAAGTAAATTGTCATTTTCCATGTTATTTCTATAACTGATGGCTGCAAGGAATAGTGTTACTTTTGACAAAATTTGGTGATTTTTGTCGACTGCAGCACTAATTGGGAGCAATGTCTTTTACGTTCGCAGTTGTCCTGATAGCTTCATTTAAAATTTCAAAATGTAACAATATCGCAAAGAAAAATTTTCATCCAAATTATCATGAAAAAGTAGTTATATAGGTATGCAAACATTCTCTCCACTGTGCATGGTTAAATGCAAAAACAATTGTCACGCTTTACTATACATCACTCTCTCGAAAATAGTAAATAAAACTGCGAGTGAGCGCACATGTACTAGTTGTCTATTCTGCAGTAAATATGCACTCGGTTAGGGTTAATAATCGTTCGACACCGGCGCAGAGATCTGTTTTCTTTAAATACTAGAGATAATTTAAAGTAATGGTAGTTTTGAATATGATGACTTTTATCAACCATTACATATTTCTACTATCAGAACCTTTAACTACACATTTCTGTTATGGAAATTGATACAAAAATTATAAAATGTTGCAATCTGAAATAAAAACAAGTTAAACATTTTATACTTGTAAAATTAATTTCATGACGTTTTTTTAGCCCCGTGGTACAAATGGGCCACTCCCCGCCCCATGGTTCACATTCCCTGTATTTGTGACCGTTAATGGTGAAAATAAAGGTTAATTCGCCGGATTGCATTCATGCTATGTCGTCCGACAGTGATGATACGGTACGTTCCTTTTTTTTTTAATGGATATGTGTAGTTTTTCAGTCTTCGTGCGATTCTAAAGGATAACAGACGCGTGAGAAAATTCGATCGAGCGGAGCGTTGTGGTCACTCTTGCATTCCTTTATTTATTGTATATTACCGTTAAGGTGATTTCATGTAGTCAAAAGTTTCGTCGTGCTTTATTGATAAAACTGCAGACTCCTGTGATTGAACCAGCCAAGTTGCAATGTAAGATGAAGCTGGTACCTAGATTAGCCTCGTTTTGGATTCGTTGACCCAGGGTCACATGAACACATGAATACCTTCTAAGAATGGAGTAGGGTGAATGTGGACCATATTTCCAATAATTTGGACATCCTATACATCAGCTAACACGTGTAATCATTAATGATCTTTATCCAACGTTGACTTAAGTTTTGGACAGACCAATTTAAAGGTGAAGTTTGAGATAAAATGTCAAGTTTTTAGAGTCAAGTACAGATCCATGCTGGAGATAAAACATACGACTGTAACCTTTGTGATAAAATGTTTAGAGAGAGTAGTAATTTGGAAAACCACATAAGATGCATACTGGAGATAAACCATATAAATGTCAAGTTTGTGATAGAACGTTTGGACAGAGTAATGTTTTGAAGATCCACACGATGATACATACCGGAGATAAACCATTCAAATGTGAAGTTTGTGATAAAAGTGTTTAGAAGCGGTAGTTATTTGAAAAACCACATGAGAATACATACTGGAGACAAAACATTCAAATGTGAAGTTTGTGATAAAATGTTTTTAAATGGGTAAAATACTGTGTTGGACCACCAGAGGAGGACAAATACTGAAAATTAACCATTAAACTATTAAGTTTGTGATAGAATGTTTATGCAGTGTTGACATGAGAATACCTACTGAATATCAACCATTCAAATGTGAAGTTTATCATAAACTGTTTGGGACAGTAGTACTATGAAGTGTGACAGAAATTTGGGTACTGCTGATAAAGTATTGAGATCTTTTAGGAGTGTACATATTAATCAAATTTAAATCACAGTGATTGTTTTGCATAAAATAATAATGGAGGAATGGATATGTATTCGATATAATGAACAAAGGACTTATTAATGTGATAAGGGTTTCCAGTAACTTCTCCCATGGGTCGGTGGTTCTTCCCAGGATTTTTCCTCCACCAGTCTGACCGCAATATGGATCATGAAATTTAGAGATATATATAATCTATTTGTGTTTTATGTTTTAACAATCATATGATTTAAGTAAGTTTTTTCATTAAGTTATGCCTTACTTGAAAACGTATCAGGATTATGCGTTGTCTGTATATCCTGCTCTTAAAAAAGTTAATAATTTGTTTTCTCAGTTTTATTACCACCCCAATAATCCCACAGACTATATTCTAGAAAAGACGGCTTCAACCTAACTACCAGATAAGAGTATGCTTGTCCGTAGACTGGTATGCACTTTTCTAACAGTGGTATGTTCTATATTTAGCAGCTGCCCTGTTTCCAAGGAACATGCTGATGCTACTTTCAAACTGACCTCTATTTCAATTTATAGCAGCTGAAAGTAGCTAACTAAAAAGAACAAACACACGCACACAGACACAGCTCTACAATTCAGGGGATGTACAGCTGCACTCAGACACAGCCACAGCTGAAAAATATGTCTAATACTGAGTACTATGCATGACAATGGTATATATTTTAAAACGTAATGACATTATATATGGTGGTTACAAATAATACATTATCAGTCTTGATTTACAAAACAACAAACAAGTTTAGAAGTAAACTGGTGAATTATACGATTCATAACGCACAAAACAGTTCTTAAATAAATGCAACTCTGTAAAGCTTTTGCTAGGTCACAGATAAAAATAGAAACAATCATATGATTTAAGTAAGTTTTTTCATTAAGTTATGCCTTACTTGAAAACGTATCAGGATTATGCGTTGTCTGTATATCCTGCTCTTAAAAAAGTTAATAATTTGTTTTCTCAGTTTTATTACCACCCCAATAATCCCACAGACTATATTCTAGAAAAGACGGCTTCAACCTAACTACCAGATAAGAGTATGCTTGTCCGTAGACTGGTATGCACTTTTCTAACAGTGGTATGTTCTATATTTAGCAGCTGCCCTGTTTCCAAGGAACATGCTGATGCTACTTTCAAACTGACCTCTATTTCAATTTATAGCAGCTGAAAGTAGCTAAAAAGAACAAACACACGCACACAGACACAGCTCTACAATTCAGGGGATGTACAGCTGCACTCAGACACAGCCACAGCTGAAAAATATGTCTAATACTGAGTACTATGCATGACAATGGTATATATTTTAAAACGTAATGACGTTATATATGGTGGTTACAAATAATACATTATCAGTCTTGATTTACAAAACAACAAACAAGTTTAGAAGTAAACTGGTGAATTATACGATTCATAACGCACAAAACAGTTCTTAAATAAATGCAACTCTGTAAAGCTTTTGCTAGGTCACAGATAAAAATAGAAAATATTAGCATTATAATATGCAAGTCAAACTTACAGAAATACAAAAAAAAAAAAAAAAAAAACCAACGATAATACAATGGCTATAATTTATAATACACACAAGAAAATAAATTGCATACCCCTATAGCTGGAGATGTGAAGGTCTCAAAGTAGACCTCCGATTGACAAAACGGTCTGTAATATAACGAACTGATTACATAAGCCAAACCAAACCCATTATGAGATTAAGTCTACTTACTGCACATATCTACAAGCACAGCCCTGTACTTACATCGGGCACTCATTTGTTAAAATGTAAATTCATTGCATTGCATAATAATCTATAGATTTCCAGCTTCTGATGTTAACAAAATGCGCGTTGAATTTTTCGGTTGTCTACATTATTGTACATGAACATTAATTACAGTTGTCACCAGTTTTGCAACGGCATGTACTAGGTCACTTTAAATATGATATAATGATAATAATTATATCAATAAAACAATTAAAAAAAAACTAAGATTCACCTATTTGCAATATCTCCAGCATTTGATGTCATTATCCTGTTCTTTCTAATACTGTGCCAGCTAGGGTATTTAGACTGTAACCTTGTGTTTTTCTCAGTTTCCATGCTCTCTGTTTCAATTACTGTCAGAGTGTCAAACTTTACTATTTGATTCTCAGTCAACACTGCCACAACCTTATATGTAATCACATTAATACTTAGTAATTCTATAAATGTGTCACTGTCCATTACGTTTAGTATATAGTCACTGCCATTCTTTGCCTGTAGTTCGATATACTTCCCTTCAAACAATTTCCATAAAGTGTTAAAACCTGTTGAGAATTGGAACCATTGAACACTGGGGGGAAAAGCATGTTAAAATCCTTAACTTTTTCTGCGAGCTCACTTGCATTAAACTGGGCATCTTCTGGAATAGGGTTGTACCTTGTGGATTTAATACACTTTGTGGCTGGATGGGGATTTCTATGGTCATAACCCTGTACAACTATATCGTCCACTTTTGATCCTCTCAATGTTTGTCACATAGGATGATGACCAGTCTGAGGTAATGATGTTTTAGCTGTGTCAGCTGGAATTACCTCAATTTTTTTTACGCTTATAGTAAACCAGCTGTTACAGAAGAGCTGTTACTCGTCCGCATGCACCACCTTGCCTAGTTGTGTATGAGCATGTTGACGATAATGCCTTTCTGCAAAAATGACAACCTATAATATACAAAAATAGATACTCATTCACTTTGTAATGGTAAGATATGTATACCCATAATGCCGAATTAGCCCATTTGAACAGTAAAACAAAAACATTAAAAATCATAACAGTTGAATCTTTTATGAAATAAATCTAATTTTTTTTATTGAAATATACATACAAACATAACTTTATTACAAATAAATTGTATTGTTCTGTCACAGGATTTTTATGTAGTCATGATCTCATGATGTAACCTGCAGCACAAGCTTAAACTAATATGTGATGCTTGACGAATATTACAGAAATAAAGCTGATTAGAGTCAGAAATAAAATATATATGAATACGATATGTTTCTTTCAACGACATGTGGTGACTCCTTCTTTTATGATCTGTTACACCGTCTATTGATAAGGCTTTTAATTTTTATCTTTGTAAAATGAAAATTAAAGAGAAAATTAATTTAGTAAACATATAAACATCCCATACATAAAATAGCAATATTTGTTTTATTGCTTAGACACCATTCTTCCCTATTATGTTAACTTTATCTAATGTCTGCATTTACATATTGGGTCTTAAAATTCATCCATCTACCAGCATCAATATTAATTATAATCAATGAAGAAGTTCACAGAAATAAGGGACCAATTTAGTGTTGGGGGCCAGGTGCTTCGAATGTGAATGTTAGATGTGTATCATATATATATATATATATATATATATATATATATATATAATATATATATATATATATATATATATATATATATATATATATATATATATATAATTTAAAAATGCTTTTACTAATCATGTTTTGTGGGTTGAAATTTTATGCGTAGTAACACTCCATATAGGATCAGTAGCTCTTCTTTTACCACCTTCAAGCTCTCCTGGTTCGCATAAATATCTCACAGTAACATCACCGAGAAGTGGCTGAGTACTAACCCGCTGTGGTTGTTCGGGAATATATTTTTTTTATTGCAATATTTGGTTTCATATTAATAGTTTGAGTAATCTCGTTATTTAACGCTGCAACTACACTCGGTAACCTTTGGACCCATTCACGAGATCGTTTTTCTTGGATGAATTCTTTTGCATATTGATATCCAAATAACCGTTCTGCAAGAGTTCGATTAAATCGTTCTACAATTGCCTGATCACGATGTAACGCAGTATGTCCCCGTCGTATTGTAACATTATGAGTTTTAATTGTTGATAGAACAGCACCTTGAAACTCTTTGCCAGGATCAACTTGTAATAATAGATTTGGCCATCTTAGAGGACCTCGTCGATAAATCCTTTCAAATG
>JAEAOA010001711.1:0-35947 GCA_016746295.1 Potamilus streckersoni
CTGTAGACCTTTCAATATCGTTAATTATGTCTTTCTGACAGTTACCTAAAAGTCATTATCAGTTGCTACAAATGGACTTTTCATGGCGAGCATATGAGACGGAGAAGTCTTGAGCAATCCTGCATCAAATGCTGCAAAAACTTTACATATTAGCTCACTTAAAGTTCCTCTAATAATATCCATTGTTCCAAACAGAACTGTTATTACGTATTCAAGCTATATTCATCGATGTCTGGAGATGTCTATGTGTAATAAATATTTTAGCAGATAAAGTGTGAGAATGCATCAGTCTTTATATGATGCATTTCAATTGAACAGCACCGATAATCAACAAACCAAGAAATGAAATTATTACCATCTCTGAGGCAGACGTACAGTGTATAATCATATTCTGCCAAAATATTTTTCTGTCTTTAAATTTGCCAATTGGTTTCTAACCACACTGAAGCTCAGTGGACATCAACAGAATGAACAGGAACAGACAAGAACAGATATTACCAGACATTCAAAATCTGGCACAAATTCTAAAATTCAAGCCTCAGAGAGATTTGATTCTAAATCCTTGTCTCTACCTACGTTTACCAATTATAAGAAAACAGACACGTCATTTCTGAGTGCTTCAAATTGAAATATAGGCATCAGAATCAAGATAGACCTAACCCAAAAGTTGTGGTTAATCCACTTGTAACTGATAAGCCTTCCTTAGATCAGAAAGTTGATCTTATTGCAAAAATAAATCCTTGATTTATTCCCAGCTTGTGCAGTTACACGAGCTGTGGCAAAGAAAGCTCTTGAGAATGATTTTGAAAACGACTGTGTTCCTTTAGCTGACACATTTATTGGCCAGGGTTTTTTTTTAGGTCACTTTCACTTCTAATTTGGATCAGTCAAAAGGTATTGATCATAGTAATCCTCTTTTGAATACTCATTTTTTATATGATCAAGGTGATAAGCGAAAATCACTTGTCGTTGAACAGGAGAAGGATACTAAGATCTCCTGCTTTTTTAGCGGGCCGTAAGTGAATCTGAAGCAACTGACTAAGCTGTATGTTACTTCATTATAAATTGAGTTATTATGAGAAAATGGAGACCTTTCGAGGTACCTGCTAGTGACGAATGGTCAGTAAATTATCAAATTGTAGTTCCGAAAACTTACAGACAGGAAATACTTTGTTTGGCCCACAAAACGCTTCTGGCTGGTCATTTAGGGATGCATAAAACGTATTACAATATCTTGACTCATTTATATTGGCCAAAAAACAAAACTGATGTGTGCAAGTTTTGTAGATCTCGTCATAGGTGTCATATTGTGGGGAAACCGTGCAAGTTTTGTAGATCTCGTCATAGGTGTCATATTGTGGGGAAACCATATCAAAATATACCAAAAGCTCATTTACAACCAATACTTGCATTTCAGGAACCATTCAGCAGAATTATGGTATATTGTGTTGGTCCCTTACCAAAGACCAAGTCAGGTAATCAATAATTTTGACCATAATGTGTTCATCAACAAGATTTCCAGAGTCAGTTCCTCTGAGGAATATTAAAGCTAAAAATATTATAAAGGCTTTAGTAGAGTTCTTTACTCCATTTGGTCTACCCAAATTTATCCAATCAGATCAAGGGTCTAATTTTATGTCTGGAGTTGTCCAGCAAGCAATGCATGAATTGGGCATTGAGCTCTTAAAATCATCTGCCTATTATCCTGACAGCCAAAGTGCTTTAGAACGATTTAATCAAAACTTGAAAAATATGAGATCGTATTGTTTTGACACAGGTAAAGACTGAGATGAAGGCATGCATTTATTTTTGTTTGCCATTAGTGTCCGTTCAAGAGTCTCTTGGATTTAGTCCTTTTGAATTTTAATGAAGACACACAGTGCGTGTATCTTTAAAGTTTTTGAAAGCGAAATGTCTTTCAAGTGAAGAATCAGAACGTAATCTTCTAAAGTTTCTGATCTCTAATATAAATTCTCAAAGGCCAATGAGGTTGCAAGAGTATATTTACACTCTACTAAATCAAAAATGAAGTTAAGATATGAAGAAAAACTCAAAAGATAGGAGTTTAAAGTCCTGTCTCTCTTGCCCATTCCGCAAAATTCTCTTCATGCAAAGTATTATGGTCCATACACTTTTGATAAGAAAATAAGTGATTGGCATTACATTATAAATACTCCTGATAGGCGCAAACCAAAATAATTGTGCCATATCAATATGTTAAATGAATAGTTTGAAATCATGTAATTAATTAAGTTGTACCTGTCCCACCAAAGGAATATTCGAATAAAGGAATTCAGCTGGATTCTACTAATTTTGGAACAAGTCTGCAGATTTCAGAAGTTATGGAAAATCTAGGTCATAATCTTTCTTATTTTGCAAGATCAAGAAAAAGTGAACAATTGTTGTTTGAATATGAGCACTTGTTTCCACAAGGACAAACACATTTCTTTTACAACGTAGAAATAGTAAATTCGAAACCCATGAAACATCATCCATACAGGATGAACGGATTATAGGAAGGTGAATATTGTGATAAAACAGACTCATATCCATTGCTAAGAATCGATCATTGCATTGACAATATTGAAAATGCCAAATACATCACTAAATTCGACCTTATGAAGGGCTTAAGGCAAATTTCCGTAACGGAAAGAACAAAAAAAAGAAAATTCGGTATTTGTGACTCCAGTTAGACTATATCAATGCAAAGTGGTGCATTTTGGGATGAAGGGTTTTCAGAATACTTTTAAACGCCTTATGAATAAGATTTCTTCTGGTCTAGACAACTGACATACATACATTGATGATGTCACCATTTACAACAACACCTGGAAAGAACATCTAACTACGATTCGGAAGTTCTTCGACAGACCCACGAATGCAAATCGGACAATTAATTTATCTAAAACTGAGTTCTGCCGTGCATGTTTTACCTTTATAGGACATATTATGGGACATGGTCAGATTAAACCTTTAGATACTAAAGTCAAGGCTATTTCTGAATTTCTAGTGCCTTCCAATAGAAAACAACTGATGCGACTTTTAGGTATAGCTGGGTACTTTCGTAAATTTTGCTTTTAATTTTTCTGATGTTGTTGAACGTTTGACAAACTTGTTGAGAAAGATAAACAAGTTTCTTTAGACTGAAAATGTCAAGAGCCTTTCAATAGACTAAAAGCCATACTTGAAAGTGCATGTTTTCATCCTGTATGTCAGTAGCAATATGTCAGGAGTGGTTCTTTTGGAGAATGAATAACTGTCTTGAAGCATTTGTCATTGCGTTTCTCTTACGACAGTCGATACACCTGCCCCTTCGTCTTGGATGCGTTTTCTATTTCTTTCCAGTCTTGACTTCAAATGTTTCAATTTCTCATAGCAAAAGCGAATCTATGAGACATTTATCCAGAACGTTTTATCGCCGTTCCTTCTGTCCCAATGTTCACATGTGTTGGAAATGCATTTATGACTTCGGCTGTGAGGTCCATTTGAACATTTTGAATCTTGGTAGTTGCAAGCATATAACAGTCATGAAATCATGAACTTTTTAACGCGTTGGGAAGTTATAATTTTGATTCGAAAGGGAATATTACATAAAACGAAAGCGTCTCCTTGTCTTGAGTTTTATATTATGTGACATAAACACACGGACATACATAATCAATCATAATCTGGAAAAGGGATTCTGGATAGTGTTTATGGGTGTTGGGTAGTGCAGGTTGTGTGATAGATAATCTATTTTGTACGATTTTATCTCCTTTCTTGAAACGCTGCGAGATTTTGCTGATCGTAAGTGTGGGGATATTAAACAAAATGTTTTATTAGTGTATAAGAGGTCCAGGATGGTATAGGTGATGTGAAAAATAGTATGTTTGCTAGATTTAGAACTTCATTTACCACATACCACGGATTTCATCTGATAGATCTTGGATTTAGGACACTAGTCACGGTGTTTTGATTTTATAGGTATAGGGTGTTTGATAATAGATAGTGTGCATGGGGTATTGGATAAATAGGTTATATTATGGATAATATGTTGGTGAGCTTTAGTCCCTTTGTTTAGACACTACGCATTTCTGCTGATAGTTGGTGTAAGATTAAAAGAATACTTAAGACATGTTATATGTGAGAAAGTCAAATATGAAAATTGTACACTTTTACATTGTTTGACACTATGTAAAAAGTATTTTAAACCCTTTATATTTAATGGAAAATTCATTTTTAATCAATACTAAATTTTGTATAAACTTGCTATTGTAGTAATAATCAACCATATTTAGATTTATCCCGATTATTTGTCAGTTTCCGCCAAATGCAGTATGAGTTTCGGATTGTCAGTACTACTTACAGTCATAGCCAAATTTTTTCATAAACATTCCGGATAATTTTCAGTCTCAACTCAAGTCAGGTAAAATTCGGAATATTAATTCTGCTTTTAATCTAAACTATTTGCATATTAATGTTCCCAATTTATATGTTTCCAGTATAGTCTGGGGCATATTTGTAGTACTTTGACTACTACTTTTAGTTGAGCATATATTAAATATTACATATGTTTTAGTCGACATTAAAGTCCGGCATAGTTTCGGAATTGTAGTTCTATTTTAGTCTTTACCAAGTTTTTTATGAAAAAAAGTTTTTTGATGAAAATTTTGGATAATTTTCAGTTCCAATTTTTGGATGAAAATTTCGGATAATTTTCAGTCCCCATCAATGTTCGGTACTATTTTGAAATTATAGTGCTACTTTTAGTATCGGTTATTTGAATTTTAATGTTCTGGCCTTTCTCAAGGTTAATTTGTAGTACCGATAAAGTGATTTCGTGTTGTCAGATAATTTTCTCGTACTTTATTTGATAACACCTCAGAATTATGCGCCCATGCATACCAATTGTAGCATTATTAGGTCAGTTTGAATATAGTTAATAAGTCAAAGTAATTGAAATCAGCCACTTGTAACAATCTTATCGTTTTCAGAGTATGAACACTTTTGATCCCCAAGTTGTAACACTCTTAACGTTTTCAGGGTATGAACACTTTTGATCCCCAAGTTGTAACACTCTTATCGTTTTCAGGGTATGAACACTTTTGATGCCCAAGTTGAAACACTCTTACCGTTCTCAGAGTATGAACACGTTTGAACCCCAAGTAGTAACACTCTTATCGTTTTCAGGGTATGAACACTTTTGATTCCCAACTTGTAACACTCTTATCGTTTTCAGGGTATTAACACTTTTGCTGCCCAAGTTGTAACACTCTTATCGTTTTCAGGGTATGAACACTTTTGAACCCCAAGTTGTAACACTGTTATCGTTTTCAGGGTATGAATACTTTTGATCCCCAAGTTGTAACACTCTTATCCATTTTCAGTGTATGAAAACGTTTGATCCCCAAGTTGTAACACTGTTATCATTCTGAGTCTATAAAATAGTATGATCCCTTGTATAAACTCCTTGTATACCCTATGGCCAAATTTAAAATGGATTTCTCGTATGACCCCTCCACAAGTGCCTTTTTTGCCCATCCAGATGGAGGCCCCCTATCCCCGCATCTTAATCCCACATACCATTCTGCACCATAAACCCTTTTTCTTTTGCCTCATCAACACGTTATCCCATAAACACATTGCCCTGTTAACCATATTCACCACCAATTGTTTTCTCAAATTACTGCCTACAAGTGAAACATCTGCCGCCAATCGGCACATATTACTATTTATGGCTTCATTATTATAAAAAATGTCGAATCTTTCATTATCTATTTGCACCAGTTAAATGTATACCTTACCTAAATAAATGACATGTAAGAATCAAACTAGTACTATTTTATCTACATTTAATAAGATAATTATGTTTTAAAAACAATACAGTTACTTTAAATAAATAAATATTTTATACCCGTTCCCTAAATGGTTGAATGATGTTTCACTTTCTTTCATGTTACGCTAACATCCTCTGTTGGACGGATAAAACATTTCCAGTAAATTAAAAGTATACCATATCCATAAAAAACAATAATTTATTCAAAAAGAAATACATTTTAATAGTAGATCGAACTAAACCCAATTAATGGCATGTTGAAAGGTATATATATATATATATATATATATATATATATATATATATATATATATATATATATATATATATATATATATGTGTGTATGCATCCGCTGTTTCATTTGTTTGCTAATTAGTGTATTATCTTACTTCATGGATGTTGCATGCAACATTTTTGCAAGTGTTATATATATATATATATATATATATATATATATATATATATATATATATATATGTGTGTGTGTGTGTGTGTGTGTGTGTGTTGCATCTGGTTTTGTTTACGCTACACACCAAATATAACAAAACACAGATGAATAGACTATTGTAAACTTAAGAAGCACGCGGAATCCTGAAAGTTTACCGTGGACAAGGAGGAGATAAGCCTGCAATATCGTCTGAAGTGCAGTGTACTACAGGTGTGTAATCCTGATTCAGCGTAGTGTATGCAATTTACCACATGTGTGTCATCTACCCCCAATGTATGTGGAAAACACACCATATCATTCAAAAAATTGTTGCCTTTCAAAAACTCTAGACTCCGGGGATATGTTTTTGTGCAAAATGAATTAAAATCCACTGTAAAGGAAGTGTATAAATGATTTCCCTGAGATGGACCTCATAATGTATGTGGATTTACAAGGTCCTCCAAATATAGGTAATGCTTGTGTGTGTATGTGTGTGTGTGTGTTTGTTTGTTGAGCGGTAAAAGTAGATAAGGTTTCTGTTTTGAAATGTATATAATAATTGCTTGTCAAAACATTTAACAGTTTCCTTACTTTCAGGTATTCCGCTTTTGACAAAACTATCTAGTCAAAATTATATTCCTAATTAATGGACTGTCAATATCCATCTTTCTTCAGTAGGATACAACTGGCAATAGATGTAAACCTTTAGACTTTAACTCTTGTACTGTATGTTGTCGGCAGGCTATTGCAACTTTGTATCATTCATTATATAATCACTATGGTCTTGCAGGTTACTAAAATGTAAGTTCGTTTCCAAAGTTTACATCCATCCTAGATTTGTTTCTCTCTCACTCCAGATTTCAACGTATTTTGTCTCGTATGCATCATAGTAGAGAGCAACGGAAATCAGACATGACTGCAATCAAATTGTGGACCATATTAAATCATATAGAGAACGGGGATTATTATTAATTTTATCGTTATTTTAATGCGTTACTAATATTTAATGAGTGGAAATTGAGCATTGATATATAAGCCTAGAATAAACAGCACTTAGTTTAAAGAATGTTTATATACCCGTATTATTTCGACATGGGCGGATCACAGTTTGATATACGAAATATGCCAATAGTACTGGTATATCAAATTGATGTATAATTTTATATGTGTTCTTTTCATCTCCTCGCACATGAACGTTTATTTTTATTCATGGTTGTAAATTATACAGAATATCTTTAATAAGAGTTTGCATGCGTAGCACGAGTCTGTTAAGTATTTAGTATTACGTCGGATCTATAAATAGCTATTTTCGTATGTGTTGACAATTATTAATAAAAATCCTAATATTAATACTTCTTGGCTCCTGTGACTTAACTACTTAATTGCTGCTGGGATTTCAATGATACTAGAAGGCATTGACGTTCCTTTGATTGGACTAGGTTACAAAATTATTAAAGTTTGATGCAAGATTAGTAGTGTGATTTGTAACGGGACTTTTAAATGGAATTATTGTCGCAATACATGATGGATATAAATAAATGTCTCAACAATCAATTTCATTGCAATTTTTGACTTATTCACATTTTTTGTGCTTATATTGAAATTGTGCAGATGCGTTTTGTTATATTTATATATTATTGAAGAGGAACAACAGTTGTTTAAATTGTTTTGTGGAAAATGAATACGTCACAAAAACGTCAGGCAGAAAAAGAAACAAAATGAATATTTATCAACACGTTTCTCACACCTACCCACTGTAGTTGTTACTTGTATAGTTCTTGGAGGGAATGTGATGTATTGTTTAACGTCATGTCGGTAACTTTTATTAATGTTATAGCCTATGTCTTGCGACGCTGATATTTAGTTATCAATATTGGAACGATTTCCTTTCAAGACTTTCTTGATACGAAGGTTCATATTCTCTTCGATCAAATACCTTCGTAGGCACACGCTCTAACTGGAGCAAGTACTTTTCTGTCAATTTTTCATTCATATCTTCCTATCTTCCTAGGTATGGACCGGTGAATCACCTACACGCACATGTCCAGTAAAACTAAGTAATTATGTTATCTGTTGTGTAAATAGACTTTGTCCCAAGCGAGTCTTGTTGTTTTTAACGCGAGCCGTGTTTCTGACGTTTAACACGTATCCTTTTCCTGGAATTCGATGTTCTTAAACATCAGTAAAATACACCAGCTTCTTTTTGAAGTGTCACTTCTTCTGGAGTACAAGCCATGTTTTCATGGTACGAGTGATCGTAAGGTTCGATCAGACATTGGAACATGTCGATGCATTTGCGATTGTGTTCATATGTAGTCATTGCCACATACTTTTATAAGTGTCTTTAAAAACGATCCACTACAATGGCTTCAGTTTCGGTATTTTCAGTAGTAATAAAATAAATGTGTCGTTCTTTAAATTAGTTTTAAAATGTTAATTTAGGAAATAAGGTTTCCTTGTGTGCTTTCCATTGCAAAGATTGTCGACCACAATGTTTCGGACAATGTTTAAACACTGACCGTGCTTTTAAGGTCAAAGGTACTAATCAACGCGAGTTCGAATAAATATCAAAGATACAACGCAAATATTTACAATCTCCTTTATACGAAGCTAAATGAGAGACATCGGCTAATGGATTTGCCACTGATAAGTCGATTGTTTTGTTGTGCATCCTGCATATAAAGATTTCTGATTTTTTATTACTAAGCAATTCTGTCAGGCACGCGAGAAGTCCACAGTAATTCTTCCTTTGATAAATAGTTCCTAGCGAGTGGACACCGTTACCTAGACTACCGGGCAAAAAGAACCAGACTAAGACAATAATAATAATAATAATAATAATAATAATAATAATAATAATAATAATAATAATAATAATAATAATAATAATAATAATAATAATAATAATAATAATAATAATAATAATAATAATAATAATAATAATAATAATAATAATAATAATAATAATAATAATAATAATAATAATAATAATAATAATAATAATAATAATAATAAATAGATCTCTCGATCGATCGAACAACAGTGGCTATATATAAGCCAAATGAGAATCTACATAGTATATCGGAATCTCTATAAGTATATTGTAATTACACTACACCAGAGATTATCTGGATCAAGATTATCAAAATCAGATAATATTATCTTCCTCCTCCTCCTCATTATTATTATAATAATAATAATAATAATAATAATAATTTTAATAATAATAATAATAATAATAATAATAATAATAATAATATAATAATAATAATAATAGTAATAATAATAATAATAATAAAAATAATTTTAATAATAATAATAATAATAATAATAATAATAATGATAATAATAATAATATTAATAATAATAATAATTATTATTATTATTATTATTATTATTATTATTATTATTATTATTATTATTATTATTATTATTGTTATTACATGTGGTCAAAAAGTACACTAATTTGCCTTCCACGAGGACAATATAGAACAGAGATAGGATCCATGTTGCAATTGGAGTCCTAACTCTGAAACGAAAAATACTCTTAATTTTATTTAATTGCATAATCTTATTAAACTTGTTCATTTCAATCGGCAATATATTAAACAAAAAAAAAACTTTTTTGATAAAATGCATTCTTCCATTCTCAAAAACTGTCAATACAAAAGAAAACCTTTAGAAAAAAAATGAATATGTAATTTAATTGTGTCAAACGTAGGAGACTTCAACTCTCATGTCATCATTTATATAAATCAACCTACTTGTCCTCGTTAATATAAAAATTCCTACGTGTTATGCATCTACGTGATATATATATATATATATATATATATATATATATATATATATATATATATATATATATATATATAATACATATCATACAAGTGGAAAGTGTCAACGTTTTCGATTTCACATTAATGCAAAGTGGTACATCGTTAGTACATTCTAAATAATATTGATGTACATTATTTGTGGTGTTGGAGTTCAGATTAACGTAAACTGAAAACATTCAAGTTATTCACGTGAGCTTAGGCAGAACAATCACTGAAGGAGGTACGCCTAGCATTAAGTAAACTGAAACATAACACAGCTGTGTGAATAGATGCTTTATCCAGAGACTTCTTTGTACGAACAAGACAGAGTCAATATTAGCAATATTATTTAGTAAACTAGTCAGTTTTGGATATTATCCAGAATATTGGTCGACGGCTATCATCATACCAATTTTGAAGAAAGGGCATGTAAATGAGCCCTCCAATTTCAGAAGCATTAGTCTCCTGCCCGTATTAAGCAAAGTGTTTACCTTGATTTTAAATAACAGAATAAACGAATGAGTGGAGGAAAACGAATTACTGGGCGAAGAACAAGCATGACTTAGAACGTTTATTCCCCAGCACATAAAATATTTATATTATATTCATTATTTAGTACATATTTAAGGAAATGTCTGGATAGATTCTCTGCAGTAATTATTGACAATGAAAAGGCCTTTGCTTGGAAGGAAACATGTTTAATGTACCAAAAGCTAGTTAGTGAAAATATTAGAGGAAAAATGTTAAGAATCATTTAGGCAATTTATGTTGATGTAAAAGCATGTGCAAAGTCCAAAAGTCTTATTACCGATGTGTTTAATTGACCTTTAGGCCTGTGCCAAGGTTCGTTTTATCGCCTTTACTCATTTTTTATTTTGAATGATTTGAACTTCTTGTAAGCTGAAGGAAACAGAGGAGTGTCTGTAGAAACCTTTGAACTATTGTCACTTTTGCATGCAGACGAATTAATTGTTTTTGCTGACACTGCTCACTAGTTACAAAATATGCTGACATACCTATTATCTAATGTGGAAATTAAAGGTGAATATGGAGAAGAAGAAAAAAACACGAATGGTTGCATTTTGCTGAGGCGCCGATCTCAGAAGTTACGAAATGTGGTACTATGGCCATAAAGAGATAAATATTAAATCACATTTTCAGCATATGTACTAGAAAACTCTATCCTTGCAGGCGCTTCATGCTTTGTGTATATTGAAACAGTCTTTCAAAATTTGGCAGATTACCCGTAACTGGATTGCTTCCCATGTTTGACGCGAATATAGATCCCATACTTAGATAGAGATGAGGTTTGGAAGTTTTATGATTCCAATGATATTGCTGGTCATTTTGTAAATACATGTATATCCTTGGTACATCTAAGTCAGCTCCAAATCCATTCATATTTAACGAATTAGTAAGAATTTGTATGCAGTGTATAAGATATAAACGTATTTTGAAATATTGGCTAAGACTTTTACAATGCCAGAAGACAGATATCCTAAACAATGTTACGGATTAAAGTTAAGATGGAGGGAAAAGTGCAATTGCTGGGCTAACTATGTTAAAAAAAACTTCTATTTACATTTGGATTTGGCAATGTTTGGTGTACTCAGTGCGTAAGTGATAATATCTTAGATTGTTGAGACAGAGATGTGAAGATATTTGTAAGCAAAACCTGAAGGATGTGTCATTAAAAATTACTTGTCAAAAGTATCTAGAATTTTTGGGGAAATAAAGATCTTTATTATATATCACTATGCTTACAGTGGGGAACTTGCAAATCAGAGGTAATACGGAAAGATAGGAAAGTATCTGCTTGAGGAAATATTGAGTCAAATTTGTAACGTTAACATCGAAATTGAATTCCATAGTATTACTGCTTGTCCGCTATGTGGAGAAATACGAAGAAAAATCTCAAACAACATTGTATATAAAAATCCAACTTTATGAAAAGTTAGGTCCATTATGATACTATGTGCTATGCAATGATAAAATTCCAATGTTTACTATACAAGTCTTTAACAGCAAACAAACCCTTTTATCAACGACTCCTGATACATAAGACTTTAAATAATTATCACAAATATCGCTCCACACAAGTTTTAGCGTTACCCTTAAATATGTTTATATTATTAATGTGCAATATGTACTTGTATTTAACCTATATCAGCAAAAGCAATAATTATTACTTTCATGTATATTACTCTTTATAAATACGATGTTTTTGTTACGCACAATAACATTGTTTTGTACCGAATGATGTATAGATATGCATCGTAGGCCAGTGGCCTATATTACAAATACTTATAATACAAATAAATACTATTATTATTATTATTATTATTATTATTATTATTATTATTATTATTATTATTATTATTATTATTATTATTATTATTATTATTATTATTTTGTATTATTATTATTATTATTATTATTATTAGTAGTAGTAGTAGTAGTAGTAGTAGTAGTAGTAGTAGTAATAGTAGTAGTAGGTATTATTATTATTAGTAGTAGTAGTAGTAGTAATAGTAGTAGTAGCAGTATTGGTAGTAGTAGTAGCAGTAGTAGTAGTAGTAGTAGTAGTAGTAGTAGCAGTAGTAGTAGTAGTAGTAGTAGTAGCAGTAGTAGTAGTAGCAGTAGTAGTAGTAATAGTAGTAGTAGCAGCAGCAGTAGTAGTAGTAGTATGTTTAATATTTGTATGTTAATTATTACCATTATTATATTTGTTAGTATTTTTGTTATTATTACTCATATTTTCTTTTGGTATGTTTATTATTATTATTATTATTATTATTATTATTATTATTATTATTATTATTATTATTATTATTATTATTATTATTATTATTAGTCGAGCACATTAAATTATACTACCTAAACAAGTCCAACGACTTCTGATCCGAAGTTCAAACAATTCTGTTTAACTTTTCATTGTGTTATAATTTTGAATCAATAAAGTCTATGTAGCCGTCGGGTGTACTATCGGATCTCTCAATACAACCAAGACTTGACTTTAATTTAGCATTTTGGAACTTATATTTACCCTGAGGAAATATGTAAATTATATTACTCTAAAAAGTTAACTTCAAAGTTAATGTTAAGGGAATATACGAATAATGAGGCGTACATAATGATATTTAAAGGTCTTATATGCATTCCCAAATGGTTAGTTACTGATGAGTATTTGTTTTTGCATCTATTGATGTGCTTTAATAATGAATTAATCTACTAAACATCCAATAGAACGACATGTAACTACATATCTTTGAACTTTTCCATGAAATAATTTGTCGAATTTGTCAACAATCGCTTGTCTATATCAGTACAATACGTTTCAACAAATACGGCATGACTATACGATGACAATACGTTTCAACCAATACTTCAGATCGTTGTTTTCAATACATACTCACAGAAACGCATCCATAACTTCACACTTACAACATCTGCATTTGTTCCGGTGATGCACTTTTGTTTTCTCTGTGCCCGGTCTTGCGTCTTTTACTATAAAAACACCATAAAATTACACCTAGTCCAAGAACTGTGACCGAACCAAACCCACATATTAGTCCTATTTCCAGTTGAGTTAGCCCTTGTTTGTCATGGGATGAAGAGTCCGCATATTTGATTGACATTTGATCTTTCCAAGTATTGATTCCCCAGAGTTCTTCCGGCAATACTTTCGAATGAAACAGAAAACATTTAGAAAAGGCGTTCTATATATAATTTCTACCTAATTGCATTACTTTAACAAGATATGAAATTTCATATTTGCAGTAACACTTTTTCCTCATACGCTATATATTTACTGGATTTATTAAATGTTCTTTTGGCAAACTTAAGTTGACTTGAAAAGGAAAATGGTATGAAATGCAAAGTTTAAAAGAAAAGCAAGAATATATGTCGCTCATGTAAAGTCAATTATACTTCGCAAATAATGAGAATCTTAGTTTTGCCAATTCATAATATGTATAACCTGCCAAAGTAGCAGCAGGGAGGGTGAACCCCTACAAAATTTTTGCTTGTGAAATTAACCTCAATAAGGGTTCCTACAGAGGCTGAAAAAAGGGTCAATAACCCTAAACCAAAATATCTAACTTTTATATTACCGTACGGACGGTTATAAACCACATAATAAACCACATGAGGTTAGCTCAGTTTTGTTATACTATTATTGACTTTTTTATCCTGATTTTATTGAACTATTTTTTACGTTAAAAACTCGAGCAAAATTTTGTAGAGGTCCACCCTCCCTGCTGCTCCTGACTTTGTCACCTGACTTTGTCAGGGCATTAATATCGGGACTTTTAACAATAGATTTGGGTTTTTAAACAGATATACAGTTCATACACAGATGGTCAAGGGGAACTAACCAAATATTTTATCCAGACCTATACGATATCTGGATCTAGGATCATGTAAATTTATCGTTATAAATCCAAAAGGAACTGATTGTGCTTTAGAAAAGAAATTTTTAAATTTAATTATGTCCATATCCACTGAACACCATGTGTAATAAATATTTCGTAGGGTATAATTATCTACTCCATTAAACACAACCAAGATATTACAATTTTCTCTGATCACTCTAGGTATTTGTGTATATCTTTGAGTAACATAAATCACGTCTGTGTTTTTGTGACGACCTCGAGAAAATATTCTAGCTGGATTAGATTGCTTGTCCAACATTACATCATCATATACTACAAGATTATTAATGAATCCATCCAAGTCATCTACAGATGGGGCTTCATCTATATCTGTGATAAAGTCAATAATATCTTCACCGTCTTTATTAACAGATTTTGCTTTTTCATTAAAATCTTTAAGTACTTCGTAACAATGCTGATCATCCACAGATGGTGCTATTAAATATAGTTTGTTCCATCTCATCCATCTCATTATTAAATTTAATAATAATTGTGTTTTACCCGATCCAGATGTACCTATTATAATCATTCTTATTAAATTTGGTAATGCTGGATGGTGCTTTACTGGTTCTTGTTTTCGTGTCGCCGAAAAATCAATTATTGTATCCATATTATTAATAACATGAGTCTATATTGTTTTCGATGTAGATCATCTACACCCACCGTTGGATTGACAACAATAATAACAAAAAATAAACGACATGCATTAACAGGTAAATATGTAAAATGTGGTACAAAAAAATATAAATTTATCTCAGGGACAACAAAGATAGGTGGGGATATAGCCACATCATTAGGAAAATTACCCGCATTACCATGGGCTAAATATGTTGGTGAGAAACATCTCCCTGGATATAATTATTGTGGTACTGGAACACGACTTGATATCCGATTTGATGATCAAGATCAACCAAGACCAGGAAAGTATCCAGTAAATAAAATTGATCAAGCATGTCACATTCACGACGTTGCTTATAAAAATCCTGATTTGCAACAACGGCATCTTGCAGATGTAAAATTGACTCATGCATTGAATTCTATACCCAATAAATCTGTTAGAGAGAAACTCGCTAGTTTTCTAATAAAATCCGCTATGAAAAGTAAAATAATGTTAGGGGCTGGTAATTAATTATATAATTATTATAATGGAATCTATTTATTATAGTCCTTCAGGGTATTGGCGGGGTAAAGCAGCGATCACTAAACTTGCTAAAGCAGCAAAAGTTTCACATTCTGTTGCTGCAGCGTGGTTAGCACGACAGACAATATGGCAAATTTATCTACCACCACCAAAAAAAATTCAATATGCACATTTTGATGTCAGTGTTCCTAACGAAGTTCATCAAGCAGATATTTTGTTTTTACCACACGATACTATTAAAACACGTGGAGGAAAGTCACGCACGTACAAATACGCATTAACTGTTGTTGATATTGCAAGTAGATATAAAGAAGCTGGACCATTATTAACAAAAACATCATTTGAAGTAGCATCTGCGTTTGAGCGAGTTTATCAACGTGGTAATCTACAATGGCCACAGTTATTACAAGTAGATCCAGGCAAAGAATTTCTTGGTGCAGTATCATTTTTGATGAAAAAGCATAATGTCAAAATCAGACGAGGGTATACTGAAATTCATCGTGATCAAGCAATCGTTGAACGATTTATTCGAACACTTGCTGAGCGTTTATTTGGATATCAATATGCGAAGGAAATATCTGCTGACTTTAAGTCCGGTGAGAGATCTCGTGAATGGGTTGCAAGGTTACCAAGTGTGATATCTGCATTAAATAATGAAATTACTCGTGCAACTTCCATGAAACCTTCTAATGCAATAACAAAAAAATATATACCCCGTAGCTATGAATACGGACAACGAGGTCAACAACCAGTATTAGGTAATGTGATTGTGAGATATTTATACGAACTAGGGGAGTTGGATGGTGGCAAAAGACGAGCTACTGACCCTATTTGGAGTGTGACCACACATACAATTTCTAGCGTGGTTAGATCTACTGGAAGACCACCCATATACAGACTAGATTCTACTGCCCCTCAACGTGGATTTGTGCGTGAACAATTGCAAGTAATTCCTGCGGATACACAATTACCTCCTCGTTCACTTATGTAAATTAGCACTAGGGCGTCCAGCACCCTGACGTCGGTTACATTCAAGACAAGTCAGCATCACATTTTCACGTGTGTGACCAAGATCACTATTTATTCTATTTAATAAATCCTTATATTTTTTATGTATATCAAATGAATCCGTAGCAACTCTAACAGCGTAACGAGGAAATCTATTTATCATAGACAGTAAATTTATAGAAACATAAGCTAGCATCGAAGATCTTAAATGAGTAAACTGAGGTGAATCGCCCTCGATATAGCTAACAATAGTACCTAGTTTGGTCCCATCCGATAAATAAGCATTACTTCGGCTTATAAATGTGTTTTTCTCCGTTGTATCATTAATTATAAAATCTAACTCAGTATCGTCCATAATCAATCTTGTACAGTGTCGTTTATGACCGTATGAACTACCCTGAGTAAATTTACCAATTATCTTTCTACCAAGATCTTTTGCTCGCTTCTCATCATGTTCATCTCTACATTTACGTATATTATTAGTAATTTTAATAATGTCATCTTCGGCAAGATCAGGAAATTCTTTCCTGGATCCATCAATATTAAATCTATCAGGTTCTGGTAACCAAACTTGTTTTTGTGCATTATAGGATATAATCGCTTCATTAACTTTTAACGATATTAATATTCCAACATCAAGCATATATCTTAATAATACTATTAGAGCCCAACATTTTTCTAAAAAGTGTTTACCAAACCAAGTATAAGTAATCGGATGGAGATCTTTTGCGAACTCAAATGATTCTACATATGCAAATCCTGTTATGTCAAAATCTGGTAAGGGTCCATTTATTGAAACTTTGGTCGTGTCATGTGTGGGGTGTCCGAATCTGTTAAAATATTTAGAACACTCACCATATCCAAGAAAACTCCCATGGTAACATGCAGCCATATCGTTTAATATAATATCATCATACTCGTATTTAGTATTCCATAATGCTCCGTGCCCATATTCTATGCAACTATTTTGTATATCCTCAATAAATTCTGATCGTGTAGGTTTCCATGAATTTTTTTCCTGAGCGAAATGGGTCGCTACCGTTGGTACGGTAAAACAATTATTCAGTAGTTGTCTAACTTTGATCTCGTCAGAAGTTTATTTTAGTGCAAGATTTCTCATTTCTTCATAAACAAATTCTGTACGATAAATATCACCATTTGGTCGTACAAATTGATCATGACAATCGTGTTCCGAACTCTGAAATAACCAAATAGATACAGGATCATTTTTACTGATATTTTTAATAAAATCAAATATATGACCATTATAAAATTTAATCATTCTGTCTCGTGGAAATATAGTTACTGCATCAGTCCATGCATGTGCATTATGATCAATAATCGTTATAGGGTTTCCATTTCTTATATATTTTGGTTTGTATAATATCTCTCCTGTTAGTGTTTTTACTGTTATTGGAAATCTTAATAACTTTTCTAGCTTAGCAACATCCTTAATAGATGCACCAGAATTTTTAACGGCATTACCCCATTCACATTTTTTTTTGCGTCTTAAATCTGTTAAGCCATTGCCACGCATCGCATTTGTAAAATGTTCAATAATGCGTTCAGCCACGCAATTTATTTTTAATTCTGACAGTTTCATCGGTTTGAGGTCTTCAATATTAGGTTTATCATTCATTAAAAACAATCCATATACCACAGCAGTAACTGGATATCCTCGCTCAAAATACGGTCTATCAATACCAGTCAGTATTCCGGGTTTGGATTTGTTACTTAATAATATCATTTTATTATTTCCAGACTGTATATGAATAGGAGTTCTTTTGTCACGAAAAATCCAAATATTATCGTCTGTATTCACAATAAATTTTATTAGAATAAGATATTTTTGATTATCAAGGTGGTTAATAATTACTTCTGCTCGTTTGTCGTTCATCACATTAATAACTTTTCCAACTCTAAAAGTTGACCAAACATGCACAGCACCATCTTCTCGAAATTCCATTTTGGCCTCACGGATACGTTTAGTTATATCTACATTTATTGAAGCTAGATCTTTCATCGAAACACTAAATTTATATCCTAATAGTCTCTCAAGATCAAATCTAGTAGTGGATGGTTCAATTGTTGATAATTCTTCCATTTTTATAATTAAGACAAATATTATATTCAAATTGAAATTTAGTATATATAAATAAATGATTCAAAGAGAAAATAAATGTGTTTGGTTAAAAATTGGACATATTTCTTATTGTGATAAACCATGTGTAAACAAATACTGCGGTTACCATATGCAAAGTATCAGACATGGAAGTACTGGACCAAAACCATGTATTCAATGTGGTATTGGAGTTAGAGGAAAAACGCAATTATGTGAAAGTTGCGGGGGTAAAAAATATAGAGAGCTTAAACGATATTATGACCAAAAAAAAGATACATCGACAGGTAAATCTCCTATAAAAACAGAAAACGATTATCTAACCAGATTTCAAAAATAATGATTTAAACAAATAAATATTATATACAAATGGAATAAAAATAATTTGTGAGACATCCAATATATACGAATTACGAGGCATCCAGAGATGGTGTTATTAGACACTGTAGAGTAAAGAAACCACTCGGTAATCTTAATAATAATGGTTATTTTAAATTTAATATTGGTGGGAAAAAATATTATTGTCATAAATTTATATTCGAATGTCATTTTGGGATTGTTAAAGATGGACTTGTTGTTAATCATTTAGATGGAAATCCCCACAATAACCATCTAAATAACTTAGAATCAATTACACAAAGCCAAAATTGTAGTTCGGAAATACAGGAAAATGTACGATATTTGGAAAGAAGCCATTAAATCCATAAATATAGAAACAAACCAAGAATTAACTTTTCCATCAATAAGTGCAGCGGGTATATATTTTAATATATATCCACGATCGGTACAATCTGTCGCAAATAAAATAAATAAATCTGCATATTCAAAAAATATGACCAAAGAATTATATTTGAGTATGTGTAATAACTATCTACTTTACTTTATATCAATTTTGCCAATTTTAAAAATAATGATTTAAACAAATAAATATTATTAAATGGAACAAAAAAATTTGTGAAACGTCCAATATATATCAATATTGAGGAATATATAATGAAGCAGGGGGGCATGTGAGACACCCAATATATACCAATTACGAGGCATCCAGAGATAGTGTTATTAGACATTGTAGACGAAAGAAACCACTCGGTTATCTTAATAAGTCTGGTTATTTTGAATTTAGTATGTACGAAAAAAACCAGACTTATTATTCACACAGGTTTATATACGAATGTTTTCATAGGAAAATCAAAGATGGATTTATTATTGATCATATTGATGGAAATCCTCGAAATAACGAAATTTCTAACCTACAAGCTATTACGCCGAGTCAGAATTCTGAACGAGGAAAATGTAGGATATTTGGAAAGAGGGCGATTAAATCCATAAATATAGAAACAAACCAAGAAATATATTTTAAATCAATAAACGCAGCAGCCAAATATTTCAGCATTGATCCTCAATTGGTACAATCTGTCGCAAAGAAAATACATATTTCTGCATATTCAAAATATTATAATCATATGACTAAATTCGAGTATATATAATAACTATCTATTTTATTTTATATCAATCTTACTAAGGGTTTTGTTAGGTTATAATCACATATATATGGATACACCTTCATTATCGCTTTCCTCAGTTTTATTATCATTTATTACAGAATCCAATAGCATAATATTTCTCAATTGCATCACACGATTGTCTATCATTTTTATTCTTTCATATTCTTGAGATAATGCGCTTTTTATTTTTTCGATTGAACCTACAAGAGGCGCAAATAGTTTTACTTGTGTGTCGTTCACCAATTGTAAAGATTCTAACATAGAATTATAAACTGACTTTATGAATCTGTAATTGGAAGATAATGTGAATTTATTCTGAAATTTTCTTTGTTGTAACGTTTCAAACTCACACAAAATTTATTCAGCATCAACACCTTCAGATAATTGAATTCCGTCATGTTTTAATTTTTCAATAGCAGAAACAATAGCTTTGATATTTTCAATATTCATTATATATATTTTTTTGTTTGAAATAGAAAAATAATATTAAATTAAATTTACCAAAAATATCTTCAGAAATTTGTAGATTTTCTAGGATTCACATGAATTATTTATAAAAAATCTGAAATTAAGCCCAACAACAAAATAAAATATTAATATTATTACGCTAACAAACAAAAATAAAAATAAATTATTATTTATGTTAAAATCTGTAAATGTTTCATAAATCTGTAGATTTTCTAAGTGTTTATTTGTCTGTCTGTTTAGAAACCAAACATACGGTTAGTTCCAGCAGCAGGGAGGGTGAATCCTACAAATTTTTGCGACAAAATCGATTAAAGCCTCAGAATGCCAAATGGAACCTTCCTACGAAATCTCATATTTTAACCAAAAAAAAAATTAAAGACCCCATTTTACAAATGGAGCCTTAGCGATTTTGTCGCAAATACATTGTCATAACCACCCTCGAAATTGCTGCCATGTACGTCGCAAATATGTTGTCATTTCACCCTCCCTGCTGCTGATTAATACAAATTATTTTACCAAATTATTTATTAGCTTTTCACAAACAGACTAATCGATAATACTTCACCACGTAGATCAATCAAATTATTTGACTGATCGGTGAGTGTAAAATTAATTCTAGTTAGTAAATCATTTTGACATTGCATATAGACTGGATTAGTCGGATTTTCAACAATTAAAAATCCGGGGGGTGCTGTTGGCGCAAATGAATAAAGAATGTAACCTTGTCGGGCTTGATTTGATTGTTCCATATTAATTTGATAACTTCCTTCGATTACATCACACGTTAAATTAAGTGCGATCACCGATGAAATATTCACATTGTTCGGTGCGATATGTCTACCGTCGCCGTCGGGAGAATTATTATAAGTGAGGATAATAGGCTTCGGCTGGCTATCTTTCCATGATTGATAAATTTTATTAAATCCTTCGTCGATGGCAGTTCTGAGTTTTTTCTTTAACTCGGGAACATTATATCCTGGTAATTTATAATTTGGATTTTCATTTATATTATTTTTATAATCTTGAGCTGAGCTAGTTTTTGAAATCGGGCTATTTTCATCAGTGAAGAGATTAGTAATCCTCGAATTAAATATTTCCATGTCATCGATGATTTTATTACCCGCGGCGACTACACTAGTAAACTCAGCTTGTGTAAGAAAGCCAGATCTTAACGAGGGTAATAACAACAAAAAATCATTATTCATTCTATCAAGGATGTGATCTTTAATATCTACAAATGTTGGACTTGTTTCATGTATTTCCAGAATTTCACCTTCCTGTGGGATATAATCATTAAAAAATGGAATTCTCCACACATCTTCACCATATTGATTCTTATATCGATATCTTTTTGTGAAGTTTATATCCTTTTTATAAGTTTTTGATGGATTTTCAGGTCCTATTTCATCAGTGACATAATCAGATTTTACAGGCTCGGGCGTGGAATTACCAGCACTTCTAGGTGGATCTTCGGGCCATCCTAATACTGTTCTTATTGAACTGTTATAAATATCTACAACATACCCAGGAGAGCCTATTTTAATTGTAGATGATAGTGTTGGTTCATGAACTGTTATCGCAATTTTTGATTCTTTTTTAGTAATGGATTTTATTCTACGTTGTAATTCATTATTAATTTGCTCAATTTGATAGGATCCAGTTGGTATTGAAACAACGTTCCAATCTGGAGTGTCATCTTTTTTATTCCTATATGCAAATACCAAAGAATTATTAGGTCTCTGATCACCAAATGGAACCGATCTAATATTAGGCCAACTATGATACACTCGTAATTTTGCCAACGTGATTTCCTTTACTGAAACAGGTGAAGGAAAATTCACACTGAATTTAGGGTTTGTTGACGATATTGATATCATGCTTGTTTTCCGCGGAGTGGTATTTTCTGCTATCCGCTGAAGTAGTTGAATCTCTTGCGACATTATTATTATTATTATTATTTACAATGTCTAATTTTGCAATAGATGAAAAAACGCTAGCGTTTTTAATCGTAGTATCATAAATACGTATCATCGCGGAGAATTCGTCTTCGGTAATTATCGTATCATCAATCGATGATGACATCAACGAGGATAATTGTGAGTAACCGTTAGATACTGCTTGATGTTTTACTATATAGTCGTTAAGTTTTTCTTGAGAACACGATGATATTTTTTTAGTAATAGCATTTGCAATTCCAGCAAATGTTGTCACCGCGGAAATAGCAATTGGGACAGCAATCGGAGCTACCATTGTTACTGAAGATAGTATAATACCAGCACCGGCCATTATACCAGATACTGAGTATGCTGTAACATCAATTACGGTAATTCTCCTGCGATACTTTTTAATTTTTATTTCATACTCATCAATGAGTGTTTTGAGTTTTGTTAAGAACTCTTTGACGGTATCATAGCGATATTGCGATGACAGAATCATATTATTTTAAAATCTCAAGTGGTTTCTAATTGTTAAAAATTCTAATTTAGATCAGTTACAAACTCCATGTACCATACAAATGATGTCTTATTTAAATTAGGATCAGTGCTTGTTATTGTAAACCGTTTGTATTCATCCAGGTCAATAGTCGTTGAAATCACGTTGTTGTATCCATATGAAGTCGATGATGATATATTAAACTGATTCAGTGACACTATTGTTAATCGATAAATACCCGGCTTTGACACAGTGAGAGTTATTGTATTCTTTTTAGGTTCCCAATCTAATGATCCAGAGAGAACTGTGTATATCATATTTATGATATTCCTCTCATGAGGAATCTTTATTCTTTCAAGTAGCGGAAGATTGTCTGTTTTAAATTTTGTAATATCCTCGATAGATTTTTTAATATTATTAATGTTATCTCTAATAATACTAAATCCAGCATCATTAATATTTTAATATTGGATTTAATTTCATCAAAATTGGATTTAATTTCAGCGAGAGATGGAGAGGTTACCGCTGGTGTTCCAAAAAATTTATTGATAATATTTCTACGAAGGGAAGTCTATGTTGTTATATGTTTTTCAAGTTCTTCATTTAAATTTTTTAATGCATCTGTGATTGTAGAAACAAATACACCTGGTTTGAGTTTTCCATCATTTGAATATAACACTATTGTATCTTCAACGACGTCACGTCTTCGTATTAAGACATCATCCAATGAAACATTACTAGATTTCAATTTGCCCTGGCGATCTTGAAATACAACTATTTCCCCAGGATCTACACTTGACAAATTTAATGTCTCGGCGATTTCATCTTCGATTATTTTTTTTACACTTTCGACAGCTAATTTACTATCGGTTTCTGTTTTTTTTGATTCTGATAAAGGTCGTCCCCAAATATCAATCATTATACAGAAACGCTACGTTTTTCTAAATCATAACGCTATCGTTTTTGCCATTGCCTGCTAGTATATTCATTAACAACAACTTGTGGTGGTTTCCTTGGAAATTTAGATATCTCTGCAAGGACATTTAATACTTCACGACCGCATATCGGTGGATCATTTAACTGTTGTGTTGGTAGCGTGGAATAAAAAATTGGAGATGACTTTGTTATTGTGGATACATATCGCATGAATTCTTTAGGTGGAGCTAATCCATATGAATCAAAATAGACAATTCCACGTGGATCAATTGCATATGCGACCCAATGAGTTCCTTTTCCGCTGCTGTTATCAAGATTGATAATACCCGTTTCATTTTTCATTGGTTTTGACGGTAATTGATCTCTCATGAAAACTCCTCTAAAGTTTTTTTATTGATAATGATTTTACAGCATCAATTAAATCAAAATTGGACATTGGTGAAAATCCTAGGGATTTTTCCACTAGTAAGCCGTTCCTGGTATTCTTAGGCCTGTGCCCTTGTACCAATTGTATGGGGTTCCTGGTAGTCTTAGACCCTTTCCTTTTTTTATAGCCTTTCCCAGTAGCTTTTTTCAGGGCCATTCCTGCAGCAGTACCAACGGCTCCTAACGCTGCCGCCTTCGCAACCGCTGGGGCAGCCGCTGCAATCAATGCTGGAATAGCAGCTAACAGCGGGAATATACCACCTGATTCTATCATACTGGCGATTGCTGCTTTCGAAAAATCAATTTGAACTCCTCGTTTGTTCTTTAGCGCATCATTGAAATGTTTTATTTGATCTGTCAATGATAATTTATGTGCACCACCGGACATTTGAGTGGGTTTCAGCGTTATTGTAGTTTCACATTCTTTAGCCGACTTTGATTTCAATTTCTTGACCTGACCATCAGTCAACTGGACATTAACAATACTATATGTCATTCTATTCTAAATGTAATTTACACTTTCAATTGATCTTATTGTGAAAATCCTAACTACATGTTTGGAAAATCAAAGGTTTTCCACTGGTGCATCAATAAGTCTCATTCGTCCGCCAACTCCTTCTAACAACATTGATTTATCACTGAGAATGACAGCAACTGCTCTATAATCGGCTATACCAGCAGGGCGTTGTACACGAGCTTGGAAGTATATATCAACAACAGATTGTCTCATCATGTCAAGATGTTCCAATGAAAAGTAATAAATCGGATAGTGTTTCTCAAAATCAATTTGCGATATTTGCAAACCAGTATCAACATTTTGATCACGACCCATATACGACAATATTCTATGATATAAACGTGCTACGTTGTTGTTATCATAATTAAGCTGTACAATCGCTGCTGGCTCTTGTTGCCCGTTTATTCTCAACGAAACTTCACTTACTCCTAATTTATCAAATATCATATGACTAGATAATTGTCGACCCACTCGATTTGCATCCTGTAACGCTATAAAGATATGACGTGGAGCTGAAACACCTTGTTTTGATGCTAAGTGCCATGTAAATGTGCCATTTACATTATCCTGCTTCGTATCAGTCGTTGTTGTTAGCCAACTTAGCAATGATTTCCACCTGTGTCCATAAACGATAGTAATTGTTGCTCTATTGTAACTGCTGGTGTCAAGACGGGTATCCATAGAACCAATTTCTTTAAAATGACTTTACCATCATCAACACCATTAGCACGCCAAATTGCATCATTGTCATTTTCTTTTCGCACTAACACGACTGTATGCTTTGCTCCATAGATGACTTTTCTGACATTTCTACAAAATCCGAATATGTGATGTAACGGAATTGCACATGAAAACTGTCGATTCTGTCCTTCTAATGCTCCTTTTCGTGTTGCAAATCCTAGATTGAAATTACCATTGACCCTTTTTAAAATGTCGAATTCAGCGGCTGGTCTATCTTCACGGTCTAGATTAGCTGCGAGTTGTTGTTCAGCCAATGCAGTAGCTTGCGCAGTTCGTACTTTAATAAACTGAATATGGTCAGTATGATCAGAAGTATCCTTAGCAAACATCATAGACGGACCAGCCGACCTTGTATAATCATCAGAATATCTCGCAAGTCCGATTATTGTTGTTGCAATATCAACATTTTGTTCTATTGATTCAATTTCTTTTCCATCAATGATATATCTTGCACTGTTAAATAGCGCCATAATGCCATTATTTACGAAACCAACTCGGATATTTTGGTCATCCCCATATGGCGTATCAGCTGCAACATTTGTTACAAGCTCTCCTTCTACTTCAATAAATGCCTCACACGGCAAAAAGTATCTACTTGTATCTTGAACTTGAAGTTCAACTCTCCCCCGTTGATTAGGCTCTCTTGCAGGATAGGCATAATACTGATAGTTAATTTTAGAATCATCTTTATTCACCGGCGCTGCCATATCAAACGCTGGATCAGCAATTTTTTTAAATGCCATTTATACTAAAACGTATCGTTTTTCTAAATGTAGTAATGCTATCATTTTCTTTTTCGTCTGACATTTTTACTATTTCCTCCAAGACCGCTTCCCGCTATCATACTTGCAATATTACTACTATCTGGTGAAGTCATTGCTAATGATGCTAGTTTTTGTTCCACTGCGTTATTTATCACTTTACTGACATTTGCAGGCATCATTGTTGTTGAAGGTAGCGGTGTTGAAACTATTTGTGGTGGTTTTCGTCCGAATCTAGATTTCACCAATGACGTTATTCTATTTTTTGCGGTAGAAAAGGCCGTTCCTGCAAGATCTCCAACAGCGTTAATTCCCTTATTACGAATAACATCAATGGCTTTCATCGCTAATTGTTTAGCAATTGGTGCTACTTTTGGGGCTATTCTTGTGAATAAACCCGCTATGGTATTTCCAAGGCCGTCTCCATAGTATGCCTTATAAACGGGCAATCTTGAGTTTACTACATACACGTTTGTTGGTTTATTGTGATTATAGTGTACTATCATCTTATTTGAAATGACTTTGTAATTTCTAAATGCAAGCAATTAGAAATTTCAATCGCTATAATAACCACTAAATTCCCCTGGAATTCCGTCCATTAACTCATCCAAGAGTTCTCGATACGTATGAATATCAATTATCCCACCTTGGAATAATCGTCTGCAAATATCAAATGCTTCATTAGTTATTTCGACTGAGTTATTCCCAGCTCGCTTACCTCCCATAAGAACCTCAAGTCGTGATATATCATTAATGATATTACTAGGACACATATGAGAATCATGATGAGAACTTCCATAACCCTCTCCTGAAGAACTTTCTGGTTCGGAAACGTTTTGAATTTCTAGATCTGATTCGGAAACGTTTTGAATTTCTGGAGCTGGTTCGGACACGTTTTGAATTTTTGGAGATTGTCGACCTCGACCTCGACCTCGACCTCGACCTCGACCTCGTCCTCGACCTCGTCCTCGACTTCGACTTTGTTGTTGTTCTTTTCGTTGTTGTTGTTTTTGTTGTTGATCTAAACCATACTTATTATCTCCCATTTTAAAAGCTAGGTAATTCAAGTCACCCTTATTTAAATTGCCGGTGATTTCTTGATTAATTTTAAATAACCAATCCACCCATTGATCTTGTTTTATTGTGTTTTTTTATACTCGTCTTTTAAAAATTCTTCTCTGTTATAATAACGTTCGGCAGCGAATTTACCAAATGGCACATAGTCTTCAGTTTTCAGCAATTGAATTTGTCTGATTCTTTCTATAGCTTCATCAGTGAATTTCTCGTTAAAAGGAACACTTTTTTTAGTGGAACCTTTTTCAATAGAATCACTAGCATCTCCAACGGGGTTATCATCAATATCAATATTACCCATTATTTCTCGCTGAGTTTGTAACTCACCTGAAAGCTGTTTTATTCCCTCGTGAGTTTTTTCAGTTTCTGTAGCAATCTTTCCTAATACATCAATAATAGGTACTGCTCCCTCTTTAGGGATGTCGCCGTATATAGCACGTTCTGTTGCAAGTTTCATATCTTTAGTGGCTTTAGTTACAGGGGCAAAAAGTTGTTCGCTCCCAATAGAAAAGTCAGTCTGCGCTTGCTGTCTAAGTTGTAGTTTATCTCGCACGTCATCTCGAATTGGTATAAACTTTTTCAGTAATGCTAACCTCTCACGGGCTAGTCTGGTAGTTAATGCTTCTGATGTCATTATTGGAAATGCTAACGTTTTTTCAATTGTGGGTTTCAATACTTGCATTTTCAGACTCATCAATCAAACGTCTTATAGATTTCACTTTTAAAGCAATCTCTGACCGAACTTGGTACTGTTCCCCGAGTTTCTTTCTAATGGCTTCAACTATACTAAATAGCCGAATGAATAAATTAATATCATTGTTATACAAAGAAGCATTAACCGCTTTTTGGATTCTTTTTATCAGTGAATACATTTTAGGTAGAACATATCTTCCACGTTTCAATTTTATATCAATTTGTTCAAATTCATTCAAAAGTCTGTCTTCATTCAAAAATTCAGAAAGTACGATTCCTTGATTTCTTAAATTTGATATTTCTGTGATGATAGATGTAATATCTTGAAATTCCATTTATTGAATATTATTACTAATGTATTTTCTATCTTTAAAATATTTGTATCAAAGATATTCATATACAAAAAAAAAACAAACAAAACATATTCAATGCCCTGTCTCAGGCATACATTAAAGACTTATACAATACCCTAACTCCCCAATCGAGTTCAAGGGCGGGTTATATGGGTATTAGACGTGAAATCCAGGTGATTTCTTTACAAACATTGAACATATAACATGAAGCCTCATTTGGAAACCACTTTTACGCCAAACGACGTCAAAGAGGCCCAGAGGGGGGACAGCACATTCTTGGAACTCATTTAGTGCCTTCGCATTAAATAAGCCCAAGGGCCACAAACATAGATCTCCCAATTGGAAGTTCTAACGTAACAAATGCTATATTAGGTCTTCCGGAAGATATGTTGTGGGGGGGACAGTACATTACATATAGGATGATTATATATACAATGCGATTATATAGGATGATTATATATACAATGAGATGATAGGATGATATTATATATACTAGGGACAGTACATTACATATAGGATGGTTATATATACAATGAAATGATAGGATGGTTATATATACAATGAAATGATAGGATGGTATGATAGGGACAGTACATTACAATGAAATGATAGGAAGGTATGATAGGGACAGTACATTACAATGAAATGATAGGATGGTATGATAGGGACAGTACAGGACGATACAAACATGAAACGACGGGGCGGACCTACACCCAATCTACCAATCAAAAGCAACCCAAGAAATTAACCCTGGTTGCAGTTGAAAAAATTCAACCACACCATGTCAATGGCGTGGGAGTTTTGATTGGCAAATTGGGCTTCGTTTAAAGCCCCAAACTTATTACGGCTCATATTATATATAAGGTGACTAATACTGCAGTGTCAATGTGTAGGTGTGTATTTATTTTCCTAGCATTTCATAATGAATATTGTGTAGTAATTTCAATGGAAGCTAAATATTTAAATAAAACATTAAAACAAGAAATACAACTGTTAAATAATAGCAATTTTTTTATTAATTTCTATAATATTACGATTAAATAATCGTAGTAATAATGGATTTACATGACGAGATAACTCTGTCATGGGGATCCCTGTCAATTCAGGACCTGCTATTCGAGAAAGATATTTTTCTGTGTCATTGGATAATTTTATTACATGTAGCCACACTAAAAAAAACTAAACTACATGTAGCGCGTTTTACTATTTTGACCTCACATACAATCTATTTTAATTTGTAATTACAAAGTAATTTCATTTTCATACAAAATCTAAACAGCGCTGTTAACGCTGTCTTTGTAATTGGGATTTTTAGAAAATCTATTAATAGAACCTTGACCTCGGCCATACATAACTCTGTCAAATTGTCTACCTACAGGTTTTTCCAACAAAACCCTAACTGCTGTTCTCAATACAGTCTTTAGAAACAAGAAACAATAACACAAAATCAAAATCCGTACAACCTGATACGTATATATACCGAGTTAACGATTAAATACGTACATGAGATCACACACATCATTAATTCAATCCAATTTCACATGTGTTCGCACGAATTACATATCCGGGAATCAATATCGAAAGTAGGATAGTCACGTGACGATCAGTAGTAATGAGGGGAAATACGGAACAAAATTAAAAGAATAAAAGAATATATTCTATTAATAGTAATTATTGAGAGTCATTTCATGCGTATGAAAACTTTATTCTATGTCCATTTTTCTTTGAGATAGCTGTTTGATAAATCCCTTCAGCAACTCTTTGTACTGAAGGAATACATATTCCAAAATATTTTCCCGCAGCATTCATTAAATGAAAAACTCTTTCTTCATTCGTCGTTGTATCAAATGATTTAACTCCCCTTGTCGTTTTGAGTATTTCCCTGTCTTTCCTCTTTTTGTATTCTCTCTTTGAGAAATACATTGTAAATTTTCAAGAGAATTATTTTGAATATTAGAATCAATGTGATCAATAACACAGCCATCTTTAATCGGTCCCATATAACACTCAAAGACTGCCCTATGACAGAGATATCCCTTTCCTCCAGCAGTAAATTGCAAGTATCCCTGATTATTAACAAAACCAATTGGTTTTTTCAGTCTACAGTGTCTAACAACACCATTACGAGATATTTCATAATTAACGAGTATTGGATGTGGTCTGAATTCTTGCTCCATTTATATATAATAATACTATTTGTCTAATTCATCATTTGCTTTAATTATAAATCTATTAATGTAGTCTTGAGGGGTTTTTATGATTTTGTCTTTGACAGAGTCATGGTTAGGGTCAATGATAGCGTTTTTTATTCGTTTATCATAATAACGTTTTAATTCTCTAAACCGCTTACCCCCACAATTGATACATAATTGTGATTTTCCTCTCACACCCACCCCACAATTTATGCATGGGGACGGGCCTGTCGAATTATTTCTGACACTCTGTAAGTGATATCCACAGAATTCACCTCCACACGATTTATTGCATGGGGTTACTGATCCAATCATAAGCCATTTGCAGTGATTCATTATATATAAACAAACTTTTCTATTTAAATACTTGTCTTATTTATATGAATGAAGAATTCAAGAGATTATCGGCAATCATGCCTTGGAAAAATATTAAATTCAATCTTGATAGAACTCTCGAAGATGTACCAAAAGAGAGAATAAATAATAGAAGTCTGATTAGAAAAATACGAGATTGTGTTCATGAGTTTAAACAGGACGGTGCATCACACACCTGGTCAACATTTAAAATCGATGGTGTTGTTGATGCTAGAATGAATGATGAAACAGCAGCTATGATACTATCACAACTTGGCAATAAACGGTATTTTCTCAGAGTGAAATTCATTATCAATTTAGAATCGGGCGAATGGGTTATAAGAGACAAGTTTGAGCCAATTCTCAAAGATAGGACAACAGTCATTGTTAGCCGTGATTCCAGACCAGGGCTGTTAACTGGAATTGATAAACCATACTATGAAAAAGCGTATCCAGAAACAGCAATCGTTTATGGGATGTATCCGTTAAATAAGAAACCTGACATTGGAAAACTAGCACCAATGAAACAGTCAACGTCAGTGGAAAAGCCACTCAACTGTGTGGCACAACGAGTCTTAGAACACTTTACAAATGCACTCCGTGGGAATAAATTAACCGATCTAAGACATAAAAAAATAGATCAATGGGAGCTAACAGTGAAAGAGAACGGAGCAACTATTTCCGATATAGCTAGATTGGAAAAGTCGTTGAGATTTCCGATAACCGTTTTAACGATAACTGGCGAAGTATTATACGAATCGAAATACAATAAAAACGGAGCTCCAATCAAAATTATTGATCATAACAAGCACGCATGGACATCCGCGGTTACAATATTCCCGCGAGACAGAACAGTGAAGTATATCCCAGAAGAATTCACCAAGAATGGCATTCTCACTGAAGAAAGATTATTCGATGCTATTGCTAGTTTGTGTAAAAACGACCCTGTATCAGTATGGCTACTTCATAGTTTTGAAGATGAAGAATGTCAATTCAATCAATTTGTGAAACCTAACGGTGAATTATATCGTACTGAAAGTCTACATAATAGGATGAAAAATCTAGCAATAAGTCTCAGTGAAAACGCTAGCGTTTTTAATGAAAAATCCGAAGATTACGAACAGTTACTTACAAATTGTTTTACAATTCCATCGGTTGCAGCTCATTTTGCAAGAAAGAAAAATAATTGGAAACCAACACGAAAAGAGTTTTTACAGGATGTTCAATCCAGCTGTCTGGAATATTATCATGGCGGTCTATGGAACGTTAAGTACAATCGTGAAAGTATGATATCAGTTGATATCGTTGCTTGTTATCCAGGAAGTTTTCTAGGATATGGATTCGCTGGTGAGTATTTTAAACGGTTTGGACATCCCACACATGAAATGACTCGCGTTGCTATTAATGGACCACTGCCTGATTTTGATTTGACCGGTTTTGCTTGCGTAGTATCATTTGAATTCGCTGAAGGACTTCATCCGTGTTGTTATGTTTGGATTGGTAGACACATGGCTGAAAGGATGTGGTTACCAATAGTGTTATTGCGATATATGATTGATTGTAAAATGTTAGTTTCGTTGATTGTCAGCGAAGCGATTATCTCATATCAAAAACAAACCAATGTCTGGTTACCAGAACCAGAATGTTTTGATAGTATAATCGATAAGTCTTGAAAACATATTGATGCTGACGAAGAGTACATCATTGAATGGTCAAAAAAGATATTTAATCAACGAAATAGTGAAGCAAAGGATCTCGGCCGAAGAATAATCGGTAAATTTACACAAGGTGGAAAAAAATTTAACTTTAAAAGACAATCCTCACGATTGATTATAGATGATGCCGAATACGACTTCGTTATTAAAGATGCAGTAGAGAAAAATAGATACGCAAATTGTAAAACAGCCTTTTTGTCCAATAAAACAAAGTTAGGTAGAATAGTTACTTACAGTGATGGAGAAAGCTCTGCATATCTACATTTGAGAGCTTCTATGCTGGGTTATGCATCTATCAATTTATTTGCAATGATAAATATATTTCCTAGTATAGCAGTTAGAGTTGCAATTGATTCAATGTATGTCGATAAAAAATATATCAAAGAGATAACTAAATTTACTAATAGCGAAGAGACTTGGGGAACATGGCGAATTAAACATGAAATACAATGCAATTATTCTGAATCAGCAGACCTTGAGATTAAAAGCAGTTACCTGAAGAACGATAATTCTATCAGTGAAAAATCCGAAGGATTTTCTATGTCTAAAGCACCACCGATATCAGATCCAATTTGTAGATATAAAACAGTTTATTCAAACGGTTGTGGTGGATCTGGAAAGACAACACGTGCGATAGAATTATATCGAGAGAGAACGTCCATGATTGTACTCACACCAACTCATAGACTAGCGAGAGAGATCAAACAACGAAATGTTGAAGCTTGCACGTATCATAGTTTTTTTCGATACAAGGGCGATGCTTGGACTCCTGAGCGAATGGGTGAGAAATTTATTCCAGCGGTTATTATTTGGGATGAAGCATGTACTGTTTCAGAAGATGTATTAAAAATGTTTCTTGATTGGTTATTGCAAAATAATACAAAAATTATATTGTGCGGCGATCATGGTCAACCACCACCATTTGTTGGTAGAAGTCCACATAATTGGTTAAAAGGATTTGTTGATTATTACGCAGAAATTGATACTGACTATAGAGCACTCGATGAGCAGTTACGTGAGTTTAAAAAACTAATTAGATTACAACCCGATAGAATTCAATGTGAAGTAGCGCGTGAAATAATTTCTGAAACACCTTTGAATGATTTTTGGGAAACATGGAAACCAAATGATTTTGTAGTAGCAAGTAGAAAGATAGTCAGAGACGCACTTCAGAAAAAGTTGTTTGAGCTACACAAGAAAAAATTCCCAACGTTTCCAGTGCCGTTGTGTTATAGACCATTGGATACACGAAAGCAGAATATTGAAGTTGAAATTCCAGGCCAGACGGAGAAACAGATTCTAGTGTTAAATGATATTGTGCTAGTTGATATCAATACTGTAGAAGATGCATTATGCGCTAATAAATCACCATGGACACTTGGTTATGTAACAACAATACACTCGTCACAAGGATTGACCATCACGGATACAATTGTTTGGATAGTTGATAATCGCATTGAATGGTCAAATTTAGTCTATCTCGCAGTATCCAGAGTACGACGAGTAAATCAACTACGAAGGATTGTTTTCGATGATGATTTTAATGCAAACGATGATAACACTGATATTAGCATCATTAATAAAAAACTTTCTGGTTACAAACAGCAGGACAAAAAAAACAACGAGAATTTGATATTGATGCTGAAGTAATAATCGCATTAAAAGAACAACAGAATAATCACTGCGCCAGTTGCAATTGTATAATGCACTGGCAGTATTCGGATAAAGACCCTCGACAATTCACCGTAGACAGAAAAAATAACAGTCTTGGTCATGTCAGAAACAATGTGATGTTGACCTGTCTTGAGTGTAATAGACGTAACGGAGCTAGTTAAGACCATGTGGCGGTAATTGAGTATCGTCCGGAATAACTTGTAGTTGTTCGCGTGTAAAACCACGCTGAGGTGCAGTTGAATCCAATCTGTAGATTGGAGGTCTACCAGTTGATCGCGTTATGGTTGAAATTTTATGCGTAGTAACACTCCATATAGGATCAGTAGCTCTTCTTTTACCACCTTCAAGCTCTCCTGGTTCGTATAAATATCTCACAGTAACATCACCGAGAAGTGGCTGAGTGCTAACCCGCTGTGGTTGTTCGGGAATATATTCTTTTTTTATTGCAATATTTGGTTTCATATTAATAGTTCGAGTAATCTCGTTATTTAACGCTGCAACTACACTCGGTAACCTTTGGACCCATTCACGAGATCGTTTTTCTTGGATGAATTCTTTTGCATATTGATATCCAAATAACCGTTCTGCAAGAGTTCGATTAAATCGTTCTACAATTGCCTGATCACGATGTAACGCAGTATGTCCCCGTCGTATTGTAACATTATGAGTTTTCATTGTTGATAGAACAGCACCTTGAAACTCTTTGCCAGGATCAACTTGTAATAGATTTGGCCATCTTAGAGGACCTCGTCTATAAATCCTTTCAAATGCAGAAGCGACTTCAGAAGCTGACTTTGTTTTCAATGGTTCTGCTTGTTTAAATCGACTCGCAATATCAACTACAGTTAGCGCGTATTTGTAACCATGGTCATGTGGTAAAAACAATAAATCAGCCTGATGAACTTCATTGGGTACGGTAACATCAAAATGAGAATAATTAATTTGTTTAGGCGGTGGTAGATAAATTTGCCATATAGCTTGTTTGGATAACCAATCTTTTGCAGTGGATTTTTTCACTTTTGCAGCGTTAGCGAGTTTACTAATTGCTGCTTTACCCCTCCAGTATCCTTTCGGAGAATAATAAAAAGATTCCATACTATAAAAAACACTGGTGTTTTTAATTACCAGCACCTAACACCAATTTGCCTTTCATAGCTGATTTGACCAACCATGAAGCCAATTTTTCTTTGAAGGATTTATCGGGAATAGCATTTAACGCATGAATTAATTTTACATCTGCGATATGTCTTTGTTGCAAATTATTGCTTTTATATGCAACATCATGAGCATGACATGCCTTATCAATAGCATTTATCGGATACTCACCAGGCCGGGGCTGATTT
>JAEAOA010001712.1:0-65916 GCA_016746295.1 Potamilus streckersoni
CACTGAAAGGCTAATGTAAATGGCACATTTACATGGCACTTAGCATCAAAACAAGGTGTTTCAGCTCCACGTCATATCTTTATAGCGTTACAGGATGCAAATCGAGTGAGTCGTCAATTATCTAGTCATATGATATTTGATAAATTAGGAGTAAGTGAAGTTTCGTTGAGAATAAACGGACAACAAGAGCCAGCAGAGATTGTACAGCTTGATTATGATAACAACTACATAGCTCGTGTATATCATAGAATATTGTCGTATATGGGTCGTGATCAAAATGTTGATACTGGTTTGCAAATATCGCAAATTGATTTTGAAAAACACTATCCGATTTATTACTTTTCATTGGAACATCTTGACATGATGAGACAATCTGTTGTTGATATATACTTCCAAGCTCGGGTACAACGCCCTGCTGGTATAGCCGATTATAGAGCAGTTGCTGTCATTCTCAGTGATAAATCAATGTTGTTAGAAGGAGTTGGCGGACGAATGAGACTTATTGATGCACCAGTGGAAAACATGTAATGTTTTCAAAAATCATTTGATTTTACAAACCTGTAGTTAGGATTTTCGCAATAAGATCAATTGAAAGTGTAAATTACATTTTAGAATAGAATGACATATAGTATTGTTAATGTCCAGTTGACTGATGGTCAGGTCAAGAAATTGAAATCAAAGTCGGCTAAAGAATGTGGAACTACAATAACGCTGAAACCCACTCAAATGTCCGGTGGTGCACATAAATTATCACTGACAGATCGTCAAATAAAACATTTCAATGATGCGCTAAAGAACAAACGAGGAGTTCAAATTGATTTTTCGAAAGCAGCTATCGCCAGTATGATAAAATCGGGTGGAATATTCCCGCTGTTAGCTGCTATTCCAGCATTGATTGCAGCGGCTGCCCCAGCGGTTGCGAAGGCGGCAGCGTTAGGAGCCGTTGGTACTGCTGCAGGAATGGCCCTGAAAAAAGCTACTGGGAAAGGCTATAAAAAAAAGGAAAGGGTCTAAGACTACCAGGAACTCCACACAATTGGTACAAGGGCACGGGCCTAAGAATACCAGGAACGGCTTATTAGTGGAAAAATCCCTAGGATTTTCACCAATGTCCAATTTTGATTTAATTGATGCTGTAAAATCATTATCAATAAAAAACTTTAGAGGAGTTTTCATGAGAGATCAATTACCGTCAAAACCAATGAAAAATGAAACGGGTATTATCAATCTCGATAACAGCAGCGGAAAAGGAACTCATTGGGTCGCATATGCAATTGATCCACGTTGAATTGTCTATTTTGATTCATATGGATTAGCTCCACCAAAAGAATTCATGCGATATGTATCCACAATAACAAAGTCATCTCCAATTTTTTATTCCACGCTACCAACACAACAGTTAAATGATCCACCGATATGCGGTCGTGAAGTATTAAATGTCCTTGCAGAGATATCTAAATTTCCAAGAAAACCACCACAAGTTGTTGTTAATGAATATACTAGCAGGCAATGGCAAAAACGATAGCGTTATGATTTAGAAAAACGTAGCATTTTCGTATAATGATTGATATTTGGGGACGACCTTTATCAGAATCAAAAAAAAACAGAAACCGATTGCAAATTCGCTGTCGAAAGTGTAAAAAAAATAATCGAAGATGAAATCGCCGAGACATTAAATTTGTCAAGTGTAGATCCTGGGGAAATAGTTGTATTTCAAGATCGCCAGGGCAAATTGAAATCTAGTAATGTTTCATTGGATGATGTCTTAATACGAAGACGTGACGTCGTTGAAGATACAATAGCGTTATATTCAAATGATGGAAAACTCAAACCGGGTGTACTCGTTTCTACAATCACAGATGCATTAAAAAATTTAAATGAAGAACTTGAAAAACATATAACAACATATACTTCCCTTCGTAGAAATATTATCAATAAATTCTTTGGAACACCAGCGGTAACCTCTCCATCTCTCGCTGAAATTAAATCCAATTTTGATGAAATTAAAGCTAGTATTAAAAATATTAATGATACTGGATTTAGTATTATTAGAGATAACATTAATAGTATTAAAAAATCTATCGAGGATATTACAAAATTTAAAACAGACAATCTTCCGCTACTTGAAAGAATAAAGATTCCTCATGAGAGAAATATCATAAATATGATATACACAGTTCTCTCTGGATCATTAGATTGGGAACCTAAAAAGAATACAGTAACCCTCACTGTGTCAAACAAGGGTATTTATCGATTAACAATAGTGTCACTGAATCAGTTTAATATATCATCATCGACTTCATATGGATACAACAACGTGATTTCAACGACTATTGACGTGGGTGAATACAAACGGTTTACAATAACAAGCACTGATCCTAATTTAAATAAGACATCATTTGTATGGTACATGGAGTTTGTAGCTGATCTAAATTAGAATTTTTAACAATTAAAAACCACTTGAGGTTTTAAAATAATATGATTCCATCATCGCAATATCGCTATGATACCGTCAAAGAGTTCTTAACAAAACTCAAAACACTCATTGATGAATATGAAATAAAAATTAAAAAGTATCGCAGGAGAATTACCGCAATTGATGTTACAGTATACTCGGTATCTGGTATAATGGCCGGTGCTGGTATTATACTATCTTCAGTAACAATGGTAGCTCCGATTGCTGTCCCAATTGCTATTTCCGCGGTGACAACATTTGCTGGACTTGCAAATGCTATTACTAAAAAAATATCATCGTGTTCTCAAGAAAAACTTAACGACTATATAGTAAAACATCAAGCAGTATCTAACGGTTACTCACAATTATCCTCGTTGATGTCATCATCGATTGATGATACGATAATTACCGAAGACGAATTCTCCGCGATGATACGTATTTATGATACTACGATTAAAAACGCTAGCGTTTTTTCATCTATTGCAAAATTAGACATTGTGAATAATAATAATAATGTCGCAAGAGATTCAACTACTTCAGCGGATAGCAGAAAATACCACTCCGCGGAAAACAAGTATGATATCAATATCGTCAACAAACCCTAAATTCAGTGTGAATTTTCCCTCACCTGTTTCAGTAAAGGAAATCGCATTGGCAAAATTACGAGTGTATCATAGTTGGCCTAATATCAGATCGGTTCCATTTGGCGGTCAGAGACCTAATAATTCTCTGGTGTTTGCATATAGGAATAAAAAAGATGACACTCCAGATTGGAACGTTGTTTCAATACCAACTGGATCCTATCAAATTGAGCAAATTAATAATGAATTACAACGTAGAATAAAATCCATTACTAAAAAAGAATCAAAAATTGCGATAACAGTTCATGAACCAACACTGTCATCTACAATTGAAATAGGCTCTCCTGGGTATGTTGTAGATATTTATAACAGTTCAATAAGAACAGTATTAGGATGGCCCGAAGATCCACCTAGAAGTGCTGATAATTCCACGCCCGAGCCTGTAAAATCTGATTACGTCACTGATGAAATAGGACCTGAAAATCCATCAAAAACTTATAAAAAATTCGAGGATATAAACTTTACAAAACGATATCGATATAAGGATGAATATGGTAAAGATGTGTGGAGAATTCCATTTTTTAATGATTATATCCCACAGGAAGGTGAAATTCTGGAAATACATGAAACAAGTCCAACATTTGTAGACATTAAAGATCACATCCTTGATAGAATGAATAATGATTTTTTGTTGCTATTACCGTCGTTAAGATCTGGCTTTCTTACACAAGCTGAGTTTACTAGTGTAGTCGCCGCGGGTAATAAAATCATCGATGACATGGAAATATTTAATTCGAGGATTACTAATCTCTTCACTGATGAAAATAGCCCGATTTCAAAAACTAGCTCAGCTCAAGATTATAAAAAAAATATAAATGAAAATCCAAATTATAAATTACCAGGATATAATGTTTCCGAGTTAAAGAAAAAACTCAGAACTGCCATCGACGAAGGATTTAATAAAATCTATCAATCATGGAAAGATAGCCAGCCGAAGCCTATTATCCTCACTTATAATAATTCTCCCGACGGCGACGGTAGACATATCGCACCGAACAATGTGAATATTTCATCGGTGATCGCACTTAATTTAACGTGTGATGTAATCGAAGGAAGTTATCAAATTAATATGGAACAATCAAATCAAGCCCGACAGGGTTACATTCTTTATTCATTTGCACCAACAGCACCCCCCGGATTTTTAATTGTTGAGAATCCGACTAATCCAGTCTATATGCAATGTCAAAATGATTCACTAACCAGAATTAATTTTACACTCACCGATCAGTCAAATAATTTAATTGATCTACGTGGTGAAGTATTATCGATTAGTCTGTTTGTGAAAAGCTAACAAATAATTTGTATTAATCAGCAGCAGAGAGGGTGAAATGACAACATATTTGCGACCGTAGATGGCAGCAATTTGAGTGTGGTTATGACAATGTATTTGCGACAAAATCGCTAAGATGGGGTCTTTATTTTTTTTTTGGTTGAAATATGAGATTTCGTAGGAAGGTTCCATTTGGCATTCTGAGGCTTTAATCGATTCTGTCGCAAAAATTTGTAGACGTAGATGGCAGCAATTTGAGTGTGGTTATGACAATGTATTCACGACAAAATCGCTAAGGCTCCATTTGTAAAATGGGACCTTTAATTTTTTTTTGGTTAAAATATGAGATTTCGTAGGAAGGCTCCATTGGCATTCTGAGGCTTTAATCGATTTTGTCGCAAATATATTGTTGTAGGATTCACCCTCTCTGCTGCTACTACAGTTAGCGCGTATTTGTAACCATGGTCATGTGTTGCACACAATAAATCAGCCTGATGAACTTCATTGGGTACGGTAACATCAATACTTAATTTGTTTAGGCGGTGGTAGATAAATTTGCCATATAGCTTGTTTGGATAACCAATCTTTCGCAGTTAACTTTTTCACTTTTGCAGCGTTAGCGAGTTTACTGATTACTGCTTTACCCCTCCAGTATCCTTTCGGAGAATAATAAATAGATTCCATACTATAAAAACACTGGTGTTTTTAATTATCAGCACCTAACACTAATTTGTCTTTCATAGCTGATTTGACCAACCATGAAGCCAATTTTTCTTTGAAGGATTTATCGAGAATAGCATTTAACGCATGAATTAATTTTACATCCGCGAGATGTCTTTGTTGCAAATTATTGCTTTTATATGCAACATCATGAGCATGACATGCCTTATCAATAGCATTTATCGGACTCACCAGGCCGGGGCTGATTTTGATCATCAAATCTAAGATCTAATCTCGTTCCAGGACCACAGTAGCTATATCCTGGAAGGTGTTTTTCTCCAGGGTATTTTGCCCATGGGGTTCCGGGGAGTTTTCCCAATTTGGCTGCGATATCACCTCCGTGTCGCTTTTTTTTAAAAGCAATAAATCGAATTTTTTTGTACCACATGTTATACACTTACCAGTAAGTGCCGATCTGTTATTTTTAGTTTTAATCGTCGTCGCATCATTTATACTAGTATGCTGTTTACATTTAACACAATATAGATCCATAATTTATATATAGCGTTATGAATATAATTGATTTTTCAGCGACTAAAAGAAGAGAACCGGTAAAGCACCACGCAGCGCTTCTGAATTCTGTCCGTGCCATTATAATCGGACCATCTGGATCGGGTAAAACACAATTGCTGCTTAATTTGATAAGCCGATTTATGAAGTGGGATAAATTATATTTAGTTGCTCCATCCGTAGATGATCAACGGTGCTATGAAGTGCTAAAAGATTATAATGAGAATGCATCAGATATTAAAGGTGAAAGTGTAATCGACTTTATAACAGATATTGATGATGCGCCTAGCGTAGATGACCTCGATGGAGACATAAACAATCTTGTAGTGTACGATGATGTGATGTTAGATAATCAAAAGAACCCTGCTAGAATATTTTCACGAGGTAGGCATAAAAACACTGACGTGATATATGTCATTCAACGCTACACTCAGATTCCAAAAGTGATTCGCGATAACTGCAATATTCTTGCTGTATTCAACGGCGTTGATACACATACGCTACGAAATATTTGGCAGACATGGTGTTACGAAATGGACTTCAATGGATTCAAAAATTACTTTAGTCATGCTCAGTCAGTCCCACATGGATTTATAACAATAAATTTACACGACCCTCGGTCACGATATCGTATTGGACTTGATCAAATATTTGGTTAAATCATTTGTATTAACCCTGAAATCCTTCCAGCAGCAGGGAGGGTTATGACAACATATTTGCGACGTAGATGATAGCAATTATTGGCAGCAATTTGAGGGTGGTTATGACAATATATTTACGAGAAAATCGCTAAGGCTCCATTTGTAAAATGGGGTCTTTACTTTTTTTTTGGTGAAAATATGAGATTTCGTAGGAAGGCTCTATTGGGCATTCTGAGGCTTTAATCGATTTCGTCGCAAAAATTTGTAGGGTTCGCCCTCCCTGCTGCTTGGGGTATAGCGGTAGTCAAGGACCAGTTGGTGATGACCACACACTCTGACAATAGTGTCTTGATATTGGATATGACTGGAAAAGAGATCAGAACCGTCCGACCGGAAAATTATCTAAGTGAGAAACTACTAAATCCATGGATCACTAACATAAACAAAAGTGAAAGAATAATATATGTATCATATTGTTCTGTTAACAAAATGGTTGCCTACAACACATCTTGGAATGCTTTGTTTACCTACACAAATCAGGACATGAACACTCCAGGAGGTATTGATACTGACAGGGAGGGGAACATTTACCTGTGTGGTTACAAGTCATACAATGTCCAGCAGGTAGCAGCGGAAGGCAAAGTCATCAAGACGCTGATAACAAAGAAGGAAAATAAAATGCAGCCTCGAACACTTAGATTCAGCAGAGACCTGGACAGATACATTGTAGGGTACCATAATTGTAACATTGTTGAAGTATATGATATGTGCGACTAAAATGTACTCGTTTAAAGAAACGCAAAAGCGATTAACATATTTTTCGGTGGCATTTTCAGTGTATGTAAAGTGCATGGTTACTTTTGACATATTATACATTAGTATATCCTGTGTAGGTGATGTCCACGTGGCGTATGACATTGTACTGTGGTATAGGTCGAATGCATGATGGTATATAAACATAAATTTAGATAAAAGTCTTATTACTATTCCTAACAAGCAGCCATTCCATTATTTGATTCATGGACTAAAGCTACTTAGTACGATGCCAGAAAAGTTGTTTTTCCAATTGTCATTAAAATAATGGAAACATTATATGATACGTTTTCGTTCTTACTTAGTTCTCATAGAACTACATGTTTTATATCAATGGTATAAGTTCTAACAGTTGATGTACAAGTAGGTGGTCTAGACTGTGGTGGTAGCTGGAGATCTCAATAAAATTCCCACCTGTTATTTTTTCTTTCTTTTTTTGTGAGTGTGGGCTTCAATACCGAAACTTACACGTGTAGTATCAGAATATTGAACCTGACATTGGACTGCATTGTACATAGACTTGGACTGCATTGTACATAGACTTGGACGTCATTGTACATAGACTTGGACTGCATTGTACATAGACTTGGACTGCATTGTACATAGACTTGGACTGCATTGTACATATTTGGACTGCATTGTACATAGACTTGGACTGCATTGAACATAGACTTGGACTGCATTCTACATAGACTTGGACTGCATTGTACATAGACTTGGACTGCATTCTACATAGACTTGGACTGCATTGTACATAGACTTGGACTGCATTGTACATAGACTTGGACTGCATTCTACATAGACTTGGACTGCATTCTACATAGACTTGGACTGCATTGTACATATGCTGAGGCTGCATTGTACATATACTTTGATAACACATATGTGAACAAATAACTTGCTTTTTTAGTTATATAACTCTCGCTTATAAATCCAGATCACCTAGGCGCTTTGTATTAAGCATTACATCTCATTGGATATTTTTTTTTGGAGGGGGGGGGGAATTTTCATCCAACGATGACCTATTGCAGAGAAATGATTATAATATTAAATTAAAATTACAATTGAAAACTATTGCTTTTTGATGAAAGTATGCTGGTAAGATTCCGACTTAGGTATTACGGTTACTTCCGTATGCAACAGGTGGCTTTTATACGGAACAGATACTGCCTCCAATCCTTTTTTTACATTCATTTTTGACAGAAAAGAGCTATATTGAACATTTTCCTGAGACAAGGTGGCTTAAAGAATCAGTATGTTCCTTATTGATCTTGAAAGTTCACTAGTACTATAACAAATCATCATACCTTTCATCACCCCTCATCCACGTAGATTTTTAGATATTTACCACTGTAGCAGACACATGTAAATACGTAAGCCTAGTCGTCTGCTTTTTTTTTATATCTCCAATGCTAATCTAACTGTGACAGGTAGATACCAACTAGCCAACCCATTTTCAAGCCTACCTCATTGTAAATTTAACCCACATTACAGATTTGGATTGTGTGTGAATTTATAATTCCTAGGGCTGTGATAATTAGGCTCTTGTCTTCTATATTAAAATTGGGGGGGGGGGGCAAAATACGAAACTATCCAGTGAGACCTTACAAAAGGTGCGCAAAGCGTTATTTTCGTACTGACCAGGATTATAGTGAACAACTAAAGGAATCACGGTACTAATTCAGTTCCCATTGTAAACCTCTGCAAACACCTTGATATTAAAATTCAAGAACTTAAGATTTTTGAGTGCTTATCACCAAAATTATATTTATCAGTATAGATTAAACCTGATAGTCAGCTTCTGCGCAGAGGAAAGGATATGAGCCGCGGAATTTTCTGGACCTGCATGTGTTTGAAACATGTGCTTTCAATTCCGCACCAAAGAGTCAGGTGCGAATTTTAGTAATGAGTGTTCCAAGCTCAAGACTATCAAAGGACTGAAATTTCATCAATTAGACAATGTCTCTACTTTTATTCACTCTCAACTAGGATAAAGTCCCAAAAGATTCTTTTTCCTAAAACATAACTTACATTATTTACCAATCCTGGTCAGCTAAACCCTTGTATACTTAGTGCTAATATTAGTACCTTAGTCCTACCTTGTGGACATAACAAAACAAGTTGAGGCTACAACATCTTTGCTAGTGTATACTCCACTTAACGTTCACCTATTATTAGGCAAGTTCCAATTTTTCAGTATAATTAGTACCGTGTGTCCTAAAGCGTAGACGACAATGTGGCGAGTTGTACAAGGTGTGGAAATTCCGGCCAAAAGGCTCAAGGCCCACAAAAACGAGGACATTAGGGAACGCGACAAACGGTATAATAAATAAAGCAGGAACCGAACTTTTCTATAGAAGGGGAAATGTGGTCGGCCGTGGCATAACACCGAAGTACAAACCTAGTTTTGCAACGTCTAGAGAAAGTATTCAAAAAACGGATGATGATAAGAAAGCTCATTTGTAGTTGGATGTTCCAATTTACAGTTGGAAACAATATTATACCATGAAACAAAATCGCAAATATCAAAACCCAAAGGACAGTCATCTGCAAGTAAAAACGCCATGACGCTAAACGAAAACGTTTTGGAAAAAGTCAGTTTTGTTTAGGAATGTACACGCCTTAGTACAAATGAGAAGGCCGTTTAACGAATTATATGTGAATGGTCCTATTGGATGCCAAAATGGGAATTAATGATGGCCAAACATATATCAATGACAAAGAGGTACAAGTGTTTTCAGAATTTATTTTACAGTGTGCAAGAAATAAACTCAAATAATAGATTAAATCAGTACAATTTATTAGTATTATCACTGATGGTTCCACTGATAAAGGATTCCATGAACAAGAATTTGTTTATTTTAGAACTGCTCTGGGTGGATTATATGCAATTCATTTTTGGGTATGACAGAAGTTTCACGAGCTAATGCTGATGGGATTTTAGGAGCTATTGATGATGTATTTGTATCAATTGCAATGCCTGATTACAAAAGTATTTTTTTTTAGATTTGGTTCTGATGGAGCTGCTGTCAATAGTGGAAAAAACAATGGTATTATTGCTAGATTTTGAGAATCGTATATATGTCTTGTATGAATACATTGCCTTGTTCATTGTTTGGAATTGGCTTACAAAGCTGCCATTGAAAAAGCCTATCCATGCAAAGGTTGAAAAGCTGTTAACAGGACTTTACTATTTTCATCAGAATAGCTCTTTAAATATAAGTGATTTATAAGGGGCATGTGAGGTGCTGAGAATCACCAAGATAGTCCCTATTCAATTTTGGTGGAACTAGAAGGTTGGCACATAGGCAGTGGGCTTTGGACAATTTGTGGAGATCATACCCAGTAATAGACAGCCACCTCCTGATTAGCCTTCAGCTAGAAGACCTGAAGCTACTGGAAAAGCTGCTGGCTATCTGAAAATGTTGTAAGATGCCCTCTTCTTGACAGATGTCATAAATTTAGTGCCCAAGTTGTCGTTGTTTCTTCAAAATGAGTCTTGTTTCGTGTCTGAAGTGTATCTGAAAGTTATTGTAACTATTGATGTTTTACAACAGTTGAAATTAAGAGAAAGACCTAGGTTAAGAAAGTTTCTGCAGGATATGGGTAATGGACCTATAAAAAGAAATTCATGGTTTTGTAAAAGTTCCAGAACATCAGTGCAGTTATCACTTCATGCTAGATAAGACATGATCAACTGTTTAGCAGAACACTTGGATGCCCTATTTGACAAACAGTAATGTGATGTATTGAAAGCCACATATTTTGCAGATTTTCATTCATGCTCAAAAAACTCAAATGATATTGGATTTGGCGATGATGCTACTGCTGTGATGTGCTGGATCATTTTACCCAGTAATGATAACGGCGGGCATCTATCCAGGGTAGACTGAAGAGGAGTGGTAGCTCTTGAAAAGTTTAATTTAAGCTTGTGGATGTCAGGCAGAGAATTTACAATAGTGTGATGTTAACAAGAGATTTCAAGAAGGTCACACTAACATTCCTGTACTGGTGGATATTGTGTTGACCCTGCCAGCCTCGTCAGCGGCTGCAGAGTGGGGATTCAGCGAATTGAAAATGACAAAATCTGATTGGAGATGCAGATTGCACAGCAGTGTATTGAATGACTTTTTAAAGCTGAACTTTTTAAGTGAAGCCATTGCTGATTATGATACAGTGCTAGCTGTATATTTATGGAACTCTTGCGGACCGATTCAAAGACCACTATATATGGAGGACTATTCAGAATCGGATGGAAAAGATTATGATTTGGGACAAACTGATTGCAAATTAATATAATTTATAATGTGCATAAATCTCTATTAGTGTACTGTGTACACGTATTTTAAGGACTAATAGATTTTGCCTCTTGGTTAGTGTGTCTTTTGTCCTGTTACTCTGCTTCACTAGCTAATAATAAAGTGAGTTTCGAAACTATTTCAAACGCTAGTTAAGAATATGTTATATCAGCACTGGTTATATTATGGCATTCTAAAGATGTGGGTGTCCGTTACATTATGGCAGAAATCATAAAGGGGAATATGACCATGCAGTAATGGTAATATTTGTAATATCAATAATTCTTGCTTTCAACAGGACTTGCACTGCTAAATAATAGATGTTATATACACATATAACTAATATTTATTCACTGTTAAATACAATTATATTTTGTTATCAGTTTGTTAAACATAAAATAAGGACGATACCCTTAACAGAAACGAAACAAAAATACAAAAAAATGATACTATAGGATCATGCATTTATTTATTGTTCATGTTAAAAATAAAACAATAGTAATGTAAGGAAACATGCGAAAATGAAACAGCGCTATGTTTATTATATATAAATACAATGTGTCATGAGAAAATGTTTCATTTGATTATGTTATTATGAGACAATATTAAATTTTTAACCATGTTAAATTATGTTATATAACTTTATTGCATTATTAAGACATGATATTAAGTCATTACGAATATTATTGTGTTATTCCCTGGCATCATTGTGTTGTCACAAAATTAGTATTATGAGATGCCAGATATTACTGCGTTATTACAAGTTAGCATTGCATTATCATAATAAAGTGCTATTACGAGATAGTATTGCATTATTATAATGTTGAGTGATTGCGTGATAAAATTGCATTATCATAATGGTGTGTCATTACGAGATGGTACTAAGTTATCATAATGATTTGTTATCGCAAGATACCAGTGTGTTATCAATACAATGTTACGTTATTATGATACATCATTTAAATATTATCATAACAGTGTGTTATTGCGATACATTATTGTATTACTGTAAGAAAAGTTTGTGCTATTATGTGGTACTATAATGTTATTACAAAATGGGACAGAAACTTTCTCTTAATAAGCGGAGTTTTTATTTCCATTGAAGCAATACCATATGTGGATATATCGGGCATAAATGCATTCATAAGATTTTAGTGTAGATAAATGTTTCATAACATTTCATTTTTGTAAATTTGTCCCATAGGCATCAAAGTTTCATAAAGAGCAAAGAAACTGACACATTGTAGACTCTACAAAATAAGTCATTTGACAGACCTCAATGGAGTAGCCTGCATTATTCATTTTTCTTGTTTTTCCTTTAAAGGATGCAAATAGATATACATAAATATCTAAGTTATGTACTTGTGTAAGTGAAAGTGTAAGAGTTTTGCTTACAACCCTGTGGGGCAATTTGATCATAAATTGAAATACGCATGATATATATTTTAATTTGAAACTAAACGTTTCAGAATATTTATTGCAGATATGTTAATGGGATTTTGGAAATTATCGCTTGATCACAATACAATAGTAAAGGGACTGTGTCTCTAACTGTCTAACATATCGCATAAAAGGTGTTAAGTGTTGCAAACGTTTGTCGTCCTTTAGTGCCTACTGTTCTCTAGTCACCAGCCTGTGCTGAACTCTTTAAATCGATGTATAAGCATACAATGAACAAGAAATAAAACCTTAGTAAACAAAATCAAAGAGCACCACAAAGTTTTGGCACTGAGATCTGCAAAAAAAAGACTAAGCTAATGCCAAACAACCCGAGTGGCATCTAGAAAGGAAATAAGAAAGAAATGACAGAAAATGGGCACAGTGACAAGCTTGAAATTACCTCTGATGAATGTTTAAGACCTAAGATCCTTTCCAGGATCGTGCAAACAACAACTGCACTGGCAAGAACAGCTACATCATGCTTGAACCGTAGATCAGTTATATGTGCTCCCTTTTCCACATTCCTGTATAGATGTGAGTTATTGACCCTGAGAGCAGAACTTAAGGAAAGAATCCATACTTTGGAGACATGAGCGAAGGATCCAGTAAATATCATGATTAGAACTCGTCTTTATGAGCTAGTGCGCATTAGAATCCAAGACGCGACAGGAACTTATGATGATCCACTCAACACTGTAACAAAAGACAAACTAGAAATGGTATGGTCACAACTGACACTCATTTCACAATTCAAAGACAGTCATAGAAGGCCCAGAAAGAGGAAATAAAAACTTTGGATACATCACAGGAGACAGAAAGGTAAGAACAAAGATTGGACAGGCACGGAGTTTCAAAATCCCTAAAAGCATTGAAGAACATGGCAAAATGGAGACAAATTGTTGCAAGGTCGTCAGCAGCATTCCTGCGACCAGCCAGGTTACAGGGAGAATTGAAAATATATGGTTCTGACTATCATGTTCAATTAAATGATGATCACAAATTAATTTAAAATCCAGCTGCTGTGCAGAAATGAAGATATTTGGATTTGGCAATTAGGAACAATACCTCTACTAAATCATGATGTTGATTGCTATAATGACACCCAGAGAAAACTGCATCAAAACCAACTTGCATATCACATTTTATTCAAATGCAGATATAATGTAATTGAAGAAATATCTGGAATGAATGAAGGATAGATATATTAATGGAATGATGAAAAAGAGAACATACAGAAGTATAAAATGGCAAAAGGACTTAAGGACTGATAAACTCGAGGTAATATCCCTAACTTATATGAAAAATGGAGACATTTTATGCAGAGGCAAAAGGCAGATTGTCTTTGATAGAATGAACAAAATATTCAAAAGAAGTAACTTACCTGCAGCATTTTATGCTAAAGATGATGTCATTTTGTGATTCATACTAACTGATCATTAAATGAATGGCCTCTTGTAACGTACAATTTCAAGTTTCTACATTTAATTACCTTTATGGACTGCTCCTGTGGCCTTGTGGTTAGAGCGTTTGCCTCAGATGCACGAGGTCGTGGGTTCAATTCCCCGTCGAGTCATACCAAGGACTTACAAACATGGTACTAAGAGTTGCCTTGCTAGGCACTCAACATTAAGAGGTTAGTATTAGGACTGGTCGGCCTGGTGTCAGGATAATGTGTCTGAGTGGGACATCATACTACATGTCTACATGTCTGTGGCATAATGCTCTAGTGCTAGATATCAATATAAACTGCCACACTGAAGACATCATAGAGATTACTAAAAATGTTAAAGGTACATTAAAAATCCAAACCACATACGCACACACTATAAATTACAACAGATTTAAAATAGTACACAAACATGCAACAGACAATTATATTTTTTGAAAGCTTTGTACAGTAAAAGCATAATTTCAACAGATTTGTGAAACCATGACAGATTATTCTGTTTCTATGTTTTACAGAATTTTCTAATCTGTATAGATGTTAGAGCAATTTATAAATGTCTGTTTGAGCAGTAGTTGGTATATGGGTCACGCACCAATTCAATTTATGTGTAGTAGCAATTTATAAATGTCTGTTTGAGCAGTAGTTGGTATATGGGTCACGCACCAATTCAATTTATGTGTAGTAGCAATTTATAAATGTCTGAGCAGTAGTTGGTATATGGGTCACGCACCAATTCAATTTATGTGTAGTAGCAATTTATAAATACTTGTGTGATGGTTGAGTCGTATCTGAATTATGCAATATTTCAATGTATATGTACAAGTAATTTATAACTGCCTTAGTAAGAATGTAATTGTATATGGATGAAAAATGAAATGATATGCTGTCAGGACTGCTTTGCCAATGCCTTGGATTTCATGATTTTTCGTAAGTTAATAATTTCTTGTCAATATTTAAATCACAGGTTTATTGTTAGACATAATTTATAATAATATTACATTTTTAGTTATTATGTCAATTAAATTGAGAATACAAACATTAACTCTATGAACTTGAACTGCATCTTCCAGATCTCTGAAATAGGCTGTGCACACTTAGCTGATACCATTCTTCCAAGATCATAAGAAATCAGCTGGATTGCAATCTTGTAACTTCTTAATATATCTGAGATGTCTATCTATAAACTGAGATGTCTATCTATAAACTGATATGTTGGACCACTTTGCAATTGTCATGGCAGTCTACCTAGAAATAAAAGGAAGGAACATTAATGATAACTATGACAGCCCATTAGCAAAACATATATATATATATATATATATATATATATATATATATATATATATATATATATATATATATATATATATATATATATATATATATATATATATATATATATATATATATAGTTTTTTTTGCGCAAAAGGAAAACTGATATTTCATATTTTGCTTAGGTAAACAAATTATTTGTTTTTATAGAAAATACTGGTTTGTTATATTTGATAGCAATACTATGTGCTATAAGATCTAGTAATTTGTAAATTTATATTTCGTATTGGATTGTCTGCTTTGTAATAATGAGTCAAGACAATTAAACACATCTAAAAGTCATTTTTATCATTTGCTTTTAAATTATATTAAACTATCATTATAAGTTTTTCTTCATCAACATACAACATTAGATCTGTCTTGGCGATTGTAATTTCTTCTGTATTTAAACCTTGAAAACCAGACATATATACTCTGGCTTGTGGAATCATGAGACAAGAAACAGAAATACATTGAAATTTCTCTTATGGCAACTTTATATTTGTTTAAAAGTATCTCCATCTGTTCTGTCCTGAAATATAACAATAATATAAAAAAAAACATCAATATATGCATTATCTTTAAAATATGTCCTTGGTGATATGTTAGTGAATCTGACTGTACATGTCTTATTCATATTTATGAGAAAATATACTGAAAACAAGACAACTACACGGTGTGGCATCATCAATTTCGTTGGATATGCAATACGAATATATTCAATCAAGCTGTAATGACATTAAATTGTCACCATTTACATTCAAACCAATCCGACATCACACAAATCTTTTGTTTTTACATGATCCATCATATCAAAGATTTTTCTGAATATGATCCCATGATGATATATCCATAGATAAAGGTGAGTGTGTTTTTGTGATTTAGATTTTTAACGTAGCTTTAACAATTTTTCAGTCATATCCCTACAATGTATGCATTGTGACAGTTTGTAGTGATGTCTAGCAGTGGGGCATCATGCTACAGACATGTACTATGATGTCCCACCCAGTCACATTATCCTAACACCAGCCGACCAGTCCTAACATTAACCTCTTAATGCTGAGCACCAAATATATATAAAGGAAGAATATAAAGGATATATCGATATTTGTAAGATGACTATCATAATGATGCTGATCAGATCAGTAACCTTTACATTGAAGACCAGATAGATTCCATTTGAAGTCTGGTGCTAACCTCATGCCAGCATGACTTTCTATTTAGTACAAACAAGAACCTGGCTTTCATGATATACATATTGTAGACAATATTTCCAGTTAGAACAATATAGGAAGTCGTTTGTTGAAAATGCCCTGTCAAGATGACCATCAATCTAGGTGTTAAAGTGATATAATTTTTAAGATGGCCGTGAACATCATACTGGATGAATGAATAATGATACAATGCCAACAAAACCTCATGGGAAGTCTTTGGAAGTAATCTTCATATCAATATTATTTCCAATTCAAGAGGAATATACAGGATTTCTAGAATTGTTGGCATAGTGGCCACATCAGCACCATTTTATGAAAATCCCGAGATTAGAAGTCTTCCAGTGAAGTCCCATTGTTGATATGACTATTAGCTTAGTAGGAATGTTGAAAGAAATAGTTTTTAATGGCCATGATCATTATATGATCATTTTGTTTCCTTCAATTTAGTTTGTTTCATTACACATGTCCTTGGAAAATAATATTATAGGTTTTTATTTTTATTATAGGTGCTGAAAACACATTGTAGCCTTTATGTTAAATCAACTCCTCAGCTATGTAAAGAATAAAACAATAAGTTTGAGATGACAAGGGGTGATCTACTGATGCTTATGAAAAATGTTAGAAAGAATACATTATCTAATCTTCTAATAATTTTGCCAAGGTAAATGATAAGAACTAAAAGACATGATTGAAAAATGTGAATCAACAAGTTTTAGGAATGCATTAAATTGATGATTCATCTTTGGGTCTCATTTTGTCATGGAGGTGAAGAAGAGGCAATACAGAATGGCATTATCACTGTCCTATCCAGGAACTGAGTTATACTGTATGGCATAACTTATTACAGAATAACTTTAGAAGAACAAAACATGTTTGGACTGTAGTATATAATGTATCATGGTGGTTTAAAGCTTATGTCTGTCTATCAGCCAAATCACTTCTAAGCTAACTCCTAAATGAAACGTGTGTGTTTAAAAATGCTAGTGAAATTGCAAGGAAAAATGTATATAAAATTCATGAGAAAAATGAAAATTTACATAAAAGTAAACACTTGCTCACCTTGAGTCTCCAGCTCAGTTAAATTTGGGCCACCATATATTTCTCATCATTGGATCCCTGGCATCAATATAATTCAGCACGTTCAGATGGGCAGGAACTTCACATTCCTCCAATAATACTGGGACAACACATTTTCTCTTTTCATTAAAACCTTGAATAATCGCCATTTCAATCTCATGTAAAACAAAACCAATCTGAAAAGCCTCACTGGTCATTACTACAACAGTCATGTATGCATACCAAATGCTATCACTAGAAAACTTTAATAATGAAGTCTCTGGTGTATTGTCTCTATCATGCTCACAGCAAACAAATCCGTGGTCATTTGCTATAGTTTTCTTCACCCATTGTATATCTGAACTAGAATAACTGAAAAACATATGGTGCTTTTTTCCTTGTGGCAGAGGTCTTCTCCATAAAGGCAACAGTGATTCTCAATGAGCAGTCAGAATTGGTTTTCTTGAAGATGGTGATGATGTGGCCACTTGAAGGAAACAAAATGATCATATAATAATCATGGCCATTAAAAATATTTTCTTTCAATACTCCTACTGAGCTAATAGTATCAACAATGAGATTTCACTGGAAGACTTCTAATCTCGGGATGTTCATAAAATGGTGATGATGTGGCCACTATGTTCAACCAAATCCATGTTTTGCTGCAATGAAAATAAAACTAATATTGACATATGCTCATTTCCCCAAAATATACTATTAATGTATACTGCTTACAAAACGGAAAATGTAGCCACATACATTTTTCTGACAGCAGGAAAAGTTAATCAATGATATGTTTGTAGTCTTTATTCTTCACTGTGTGTTGTGCCATGGGTAAGAAATGCATTTCCATTGTTAGAGTTAAGGTATGTTTACAACGTTGCTTTATCATATTTGACAAGAATATATTACCTTAAATATTGAATTTAATATCCTTATAAGAGCCCCAAAGTGCTTACCAGGCAACCATTGGTTTAAAATGTATAGTAATGTGAAGGTGTCTCGGTTTAAAAGATAACAAAGGCAGGAAAATTTCCCGATATGTGGAAGAAAATTGAGGTATCTGTGATGCTATCTTGCCACTTCACTGAGTTTCTTATTGTTAGATTGTTTATTGTTTTCCTGTCTGAATATAACATGTGTCTATGCTGACACTCTACCTATTGCCTTTAGTTGTATCTGATATATTAAGGCATCTTTTGAATGGAATTAAAATGTGTCCATGTCAACAATATACCTATCTCATTTGTATCGTGTAACTGAAGGCATCCTCTTCATGAATGTAAAGTCTGCCCATACTAACACTATCCTCATCTCATTTGGTCTAATCTGGTAAATTAAATTAGTTCTGGAGATAGAATAATTTTATATTCGATATTTTCTTGTTTTCTTTTTTATATTAGTAGCAAGAGGAATACCCTAATGGAGATGAAAATCATTATTGTATTCCACCCAGTTGCTGTACACCGTTGCTGGGAGCACCATCACAGGAAGGCAATGATATAACATGTCCTAAGAAACAATCATACGGTTTGATCAACATTTGCTAGGCTGTTTTGAAGAAGTTAAAAATGTCTTCTACATATTTGCTACGGGACCCTCTCCATTGTTAAGGGAGCCACATTTGAAAATGAACTCATCAATACAGGATAGAAGCTTCAAAAGGTTGTACACCTTTGGCTAGGGAAGCCAAAGAGTTGATTGTGTAGCAATACTAGATAAACGTTTGATAGAACAAGCCCTAAGAAATATTTCTTCCAAGTTTAAGCAAACTCTTCACACCTGTTCTAGGGAAAGTGTTGCAAATATGATATATGGTTTATGTTGAAGAAATCCGTTTCTAAAGAAGCCATATTGGATATCTGCTTAATAGTACATGTCTTAAAACAGTCATAAAAAGTTTGATTGAAATCGGCTCAGCTGTTATATACATGAACTTGAACATAGGTTTTCTACCTAGCTACTAAAAGGCTGCTTAGACAACATTTAATGGAGCATGTCCTAAGAAATATCCCTAGCGAGTTTAATTTAAACAGAAACATATGTTAAAGATAACTTAAACATGATTTCACATGGTCGAAAATACAAGCAAATCTGATCAATTAAAAACAAATTGTATCAAAAATCACTTAATCATTTCAAAGAAGTTTCTTAAAAAGACTGTCAAAGAAACCATACAACTGCCATATGAGACTCTAAAAGAACCAGAAGCTAGGTTACTAAGGACGCTCCATAATAGGTTACTAGGGAAGCTACATCATAGCCAGAGGGACCTGATCCTGGATACTAAGAGAGCATCTACTGCCAAACTTGTGACCAAAAGGATGTTGGTTTCTTATCATCACATCAGCTTGGGGCAGCTACTCTGGTGTTTATAGGCAAGGCACGTTACTTCAATTACCCAGGCACGAAATAGCTGATTTCTATTGATGTGCCCTAAGAGACGAAAACCAATCACTATAACTAATGTTCCAAAAATGTTTCATTAGATCTGCCTGATCATGCCTAGAAAAGTTGAAATAGGTTTTCCATATCGTTGCTATGGGAACTATAAAAGTGCTAAAGAAATCACCTGATACACGGTTTTGCAAAAGCATATATAGAAACAACCCTAAAACATTAAATCGAAAATGGATAAGACATTACTAAGAAGTCAAAATAAATTTTCAAACCAATTGCAAAGGAAGCTGCTTCATATTATGGAGGTGCCACCCTATACCAAATTTTAATAGAGCATGTTCTAAGGATTACACACAATGGATTACCACTTGTCAAATGCGGTGATATTATCAGCCCAAATGGCTTTATGACCACGTGGAACAATGAAAGGAACATGACTATATCTCTGCTATAATTTGAAAAACAATTTTTATATGATGGAAATTCAATTGAAACTGACCATTGTCTACTTGCTGAGTCTACCACCAATAAATATTCTGTATCCAGTCATGGACTTGACAATGACAGAAATAAAACAGAGTGAAATATAGGTTGTAGTAGTCAACCGTTGCCAGAAAGATGTTGCAACATCCAAGAAACATAAACATATCAATTGACTTACTTGTCAATTTACATGACTCTTGGACCAACAATACATAACGACAAACACAATGTTAGGTCCCATCCTGGTACACATGGATGCTAGTAGTTAGGTCCCATCCTAGAATACATACATACGGATGCTAGTAGTTAGGTTTTGTCCTTGGACACATTAGTATACACAGGGATACTAGTAGCTATGTCCCATCTTAGGACACATACATACATGTATACACAGGGATACTAGTAGTCCTTGGACACATTAGTATACACAGGGATACTAGTAGTTATGTCCCATCTTAGGACACATACATACATGTATACACAGTGATACTAGTAGTCCTTGGACACATTAGTATACACAGTGATACTAGTAGCTATGTCCCATCTTAGGACACATACATACATGTATACACAGGAATACTAGTAGTTAGGTTTTATCCTTGGACTCATTAGTACACACAGGGATACTAGTAGTCCTTGGACACATTAGTATACACAGGGATACTAGTAGTTATGTCCCATTTTAGGACACATACATACATGTATACACAGGGATACTAGTAGTTAGGTCCCATCCTTGGACACATTAGTGTACACAGGGATACTAGTAGCTATGTCCCATCTTAGGACACATACATACATGTATACACAGGGATACTAGTTAGGTCCATCTTGACACATTAGTGTACACAGGGATACTAGTAGCTATGTCCCATCTTAGGACACATACATACATGTATACACAGGGATACTAGTAGTCCTTGGACACATTAGTATACACAGGGATACTAGTAGTTATGTTCCATCTTAGGACACATACATACATGTATACACAGGGATACTAGTAGTCCTTGGACACATTAGTATACACAGGGATACTAGTAGCTATGTCCCATCTTAGGACACATACATACATGTATACACAGGGATACTAGTAGTCCTTGGACACATTAGTATACACAGGGATACTAGTAGTTATGTTCCATCTTAGGACACATACATACATGTATACACAGGGATACTAGTAGTCCTTGGACACATTAGTATACACAGGGATACTAGTAGCTATGTCCCACCTTAGGACACATACATATATGTATACACGGGGATACTAGCAGTTAGTTTCCATCCAATGACACTTAAGAATACACAGGGATGCTAATAGCCAGGTTCCGTCGAAGAACACTGACGTATATACATGGATGCAGTATACATGCAGACGCTATTAGCTAGGTCCAATCATCGGACAATTAAGTAGACACATTGATGTTAGTAGCTGTCCCATCTTAGGAAACAAACATATACACAGGGATACGAGTAGCAATGCCCAATCCTTGAAAACTTAAGTATACATTGGGATGATAGTAGTATACACTGGGATGTTGGTAGGTATGTCCCATTCTAGGAAAACATGAGTATACATAGGGGTGCTTGTTGCTAGGTCCCATCTTAGGACACATAAATACAACCAGGGGTGCTAGCAGCCCATCCTATTACATATAGATATACACTGGGATGTTGGTAGGTATATCCCATTCTAGGAAAACATAAGTATACATAGGGTTGCTATTAGGTTATTGAAATATAAAGTTGAAAAATATTTCATCTAATTGGATAAAGCACACACTTGCAACTTGGACACTAGGAAGGGATTCTGTTAAAAAAAAATGGACCAACCGTTTTATAAACGTACGACAATATTTCATTATAATGGTCGGAGAGTGATCAGAAAGCGAACAAAGCACAACTGCTTCATCTGCTTTGGCAATGTCTTTTCCCTGAAGGTTCATAATCAATGACATCAGGAATTTGCAAGCATTTGATTATTACAGATAAACTAATGATGTAATATCGAAACTCAGACATGAAAACAAAATAATTGTTTATGTCCATATCTGTCTTTTATACATTAATTATGTGAAATCTATTGTTTACATACAAAGTAGCAAACGCACTGAACAATACAGGCATTTGTTTACACATGCATGAAAACATTTTCTATTATCAGTACCACTGGCTATATATACCACAAATTTGACAGGTGTTGTTGAAAGAACCAATAAAGTCATGTGACACAAACGATATAAAAGCTGCTGTTCCCACTTAATGTCATCATTTAAACCTGGGATTTTGTTGCTGGCTAATAAAAAAATAACCACTTTTAAACATAATCATAGTGAGAGATTTTACATGCCTATGGTTTACTACAATAATGCGCTCTCTCTCTCTCTCTCTCTCTCTCTCTCTCTCTCTCTCTCTCTATATATATATATATATATATATATATATATATATATATATATATATATATATATATATCCATCGCATGTATGTTTGAATCGTATTCCCTTATGTCATAAACTAACATGTAAATAAGGAATGTGAATAAAACTAATGTTCATTTTGTAGTAATACTTGCAAGTACATCCTACTAAAGTTCGTGTATCCACTTCAAACTGCAGAAAGAATCAATTCCTGCAAGTCTGAGCTCTATTGAGATAATGTACACATCTATGAGAACACAAACACCTTTCTATGGAAAAATGTACACATCTATGACAACACAAACTCGTTCCTATGGAAAAATGTACACATCTATGACATCACAAACTCCTTCCTCTGGAAAAATGTACATATCTATGACAACACAAACTCCTTCCTATGGAAAAATGTACAAATCTATGACAATGCAAACTCCTTCCTATGGAAGAATGTACACATCTATGACAACACAAACTCCTTCCTATGGAAAAATGTACACATCTATGACGACACAAACTCCTTCCTATGGAAAAATATACACTATTATGACAACACAAACTCCTTCCTATGGAAAATGTACACATCTATGCACAACACAAACTCCTTCTTATTGAAAAATGTACACATCTCTGACAACACAAACTCCTTCCTATGGAAAATGTACACATCTATGACAACACAAACTCTTTCCTATGGAAAAATGTACACATCTATGCACAACACAAACTCCTTCCTATGGAAAAATAAGGGATTTTCAAACAATAGCATTTTCTATGCCTGCAATGATTGCATAAAGTTGGAAATAAACAACGATGGTTGATTCAAATCTGTAATGAACATTAACGTAAAGCAATAAATTTACCCTTGCTTTTTTAAAAATGGTACTAAAATGCCACCGATTTAAATTAAACATTATGTAAAGCAAACAAACAACATCAAAATTTGTTCACATGTGCAATATCCTAAGTGACAGGACACTACGACTGACCTGGCTTGATAAATTCAGTTTCTCTCAGGAACCTTAGGATTAAAAGCAACTCTGAGCATCAGCTCAATCCTAGATATTCTCAAGTTGTCATCCGCTTTGACTTTGCAACACTACATTGTTAGCCAATTATTACAAGATTGCTAAAGAATGTCACAATTGTTCATTCATGTATATTATAAGGACCACCACCACCTCACACATTATATGATCCAGTCACACGTGCAAGATAACACTCATATGATCCAGTCACACGTGCAAGGTAATACTCATATGATCCAGTCACACGTGCAAGGTAACACTCATATGATCCAGTCACACGTGCAAGGTAACACTCATATGATCCAGTCACACGTGCAAGGTAACACTCATATGATCCAGTCACACGTGTAAGGTAACACTCATATGATCCAGTCACACGTGCAAGGTAACACTCATATGATCCAGTCACACGTGTAAGGTAACACTCATATGATCCAGTCACACGTGCAAGGTAACACTCATATGATCCAGTCACACGTGCAAGGTAACACTCATATGATCCAGTCACACGTGCAAGGTAACACTCATATGATCCAGTCACACGTGCAAGGTAATACTCATATGATGCAGTCACACGTGCAAGGTAACACTCATATGATCCAGTCACACGTGCAAGGTAACACTCATATGATCCAGTCACACGTGCAAGGTAACACTCATATGATCCAGTCACACGTGCAAGGTAGCACTCATATGATCCAGTCACACGTGCAAGGTAACACTGCAATTTTATACTATGTGAATTTGCAGGCAAGATCCATTTACTTTAGCAAAACATTATGGAATCTGGAAGATTGTACCCGTTTAATAAATCTGTGATGTTTCCTTCTGAGTGCTTAAATAACATTAAATATTGATCATTACTAATATTACATATACTTAAATTACATTAAAATACATCACAAGTACATATCACACACTAGAATATCATTAAACACGAATCTTCCATACATATCACATGATATTGTATCACACACTAGAATATCGCTTTTCCTTTACATTCTGGAAATCTCATGGAAACTCAATGTGTACACTATACTCTGGGTACTAAATTAACGTTCTTTTCCATTATATAAAATAATATGCTGGAGGCTGAATGTGTTTATTTGACGATGATATCCAAAACGTCATTTTCATACAAAGAAACAAACATTTTGTAACAAAGAAACGTTTTGTGTAGATATTAAAGGGATCAGATCTAAATATAAAAATAAATTAGAAGGTTGCATCAACTTAAATTAAAGTTATGGGTTCATAGTTTGAATCCATCTTTGCATTAAATTTCCTTAACTCATAAGAAATTGTTGGTAGGTTGGTTTAAAGGGTATATGCCCGTTTTGGCGATAACAAAATATGTCACAAAACCATTGCTTTATGTCAGGCATTTGAAAAAGGCATTTATTACAAGTTTTCCATTTCAAGTATTTATAAAGTGATACGGGTCAATTTATTTATTATAAATGAAAATAGTTTCCTATAGTTATTTTGCAATTATGTAATTAATCCAAAATGATCGTCTGTTTGTCAAGTATTTGAATACAAAAATAGCATCATTAAAAATTACACAGTCTGAATTTAAATTAATCTGCTACAACAATTATCATCATCCAAATGGTGCACTTAGTCCATTACAACAATTAGCATCATCACATGGTCACACTTAGCATCAATGATAGGGATTCTAATGTCAAGAATTCTACTAATGATAGAATCATTCTGGATGACCAGTATTCTACTACAACCGCTGGCATTACCTAAATGGCACTCAGTCTGGATGTCAGGTATTCCACTACATCATTATAGGATAAAATGCTCGTGGTAAATGATACCTACTTACTAAATAAATAAAGTCCGAAGGACTTTATGTAAACTATGTGAATGATTAGGTAAAAGTTACACATCGATCAATACCCAACCATGATCATTTAATCCTCAGAATTTCAATTTACTTCATTTCTAACATCATATCCTTCTAATCTAAATTTAATTCATTTCTTACATCATATCACCAAATTTAATCAACAAAACATTCACGTTTCTGATCGAAGCTTTTTTCATTAACCGCTTAACTGCGATAGAATACATAGCCCAATCTTTTCTGGCCAAGATTCGTCCATACTTTATGCAGCAATATGAGTAGAATCTCTTAGAGGTCATGCGAGTGATACACTGTTATAGGGGTCTAATCATTACTTTAATATATAACAAACGGTTGTTACGATTAAACTAGGATATTCCTTTTTTGTCTCGAAAATTACGCTTGCATATGGCACGTGTTGTTATAGCAAAGTTAGTGTTAATGTTTACGCATTTCGATCTTTCAAAAATAAAATCGTGGCCATTTTAAGAGAGATCTCTTCTTTGACACACGATCCCGACCTTTAAAATCCGCTTCTGCAACATGTTGTCGAGGAAAATATACAATAATTTCTGAAGACTCGCTTGCAAACCCTATCACACGACTTTGTTGGCAGAAGGGACGAGTGGTGAAGTGCAGGAAGATCTGTGCAATTACAGTTTTAACTTATAATGGTTTATTTTTATCTGTGGTTTGAAATTTTTCATTGGAAATCACAGAAATGGGTGGTTGAGATTTTGCCTTTGTTATTAGTGTGAAATGGGTTGATCTAGATAAAGCTTCACGTCAAATGACGTGGAAACAGGAAACAAAAGTAGTCCGCAGAATTTATCATTGTTTAAAAAAAATCCAGTTAATTATCATGTGACCGTTTACATCAAATATGCTTATAGAAAACACGTTCACTTTTCAAACATTGGATTTATTTCGCATTAAAAAATGATTCACTCATCCTGTATATCAATTATTATTTTACCTGCAACTATAGAAATTCTGAACTGACAAATATTGATTCTCAGTTTTTCCAGTTGTCAAATTTTCTACTGTGGTTAGGCATTTGCATTCATTGTCAAATTATTGTTTCAAATCCTGGATATAAAGTGCATTCGCACTGGTCATCATGTAAATAATGAGCAAACCAAATGAAAGATTGCATAGCTATCATACAAGTAAACAAATACTTGGGGAAGGGAGGCATCGACAACTCTGAGGACAACCCAATGGATTATACGTAATATGTATGTAGATAGTTGCCATTTGGACCACCTCACACGACTTAGGCTTTTATGAAACAAGGACTAACCTAAATATTATTAATGACCAATCTATATTTTAAATTTGAGTCAATCTAATTATATAAATAGCCAACGTGGTCAAAATCGAGTTAACCTTTCATTTTGTAGAGACATTTGTGGTTAACATTTTTCTGTACGTTACTGCATCAACATAGCATCATGGTATATTTCTATCTCTCAGAAATAGCCAATGTACATCTGAATGCTGTGGTGACAATAATTGGAACCATCTAAACAGATTGTAGTATTAAATTATTGGATACATTCTATGAATAAAATTAAATTGGATGTTATTTAGGATGTAGGTATGTATTGCCACAACCTAATCCTATGACGTATACACCTGTACACGTGGGATCTGTAGAGACTAGGTCTATGAGACGAAGGTCAGGGCCGAAACCGTTGAAACCCTCGACTTCAGCCATAGATAATTTGTTACCTGGCGAATTAGGGAGACTTCAAGAGGAAGATTCTACCCTTAATAAGATACGCGGGTATGCAAAGGAGAAGTCCGTGCGGAACTTACCCGACGGTGAGGTAGAGTTCGCACTGAAGCGAGGTATATTGTACCGATAAGCTCGTAAAGGAACCGAGAAGTATAAGCAGGTAATTGTGCCGCGGTCTAAGCGAGATGAAGTTCAAGTACATAGAATTGCACATGAAGGTTTACTTGGTAGTCACATGGGTGTGGCTAAGACGCTAGATAGGTTAGTTAGGGAGTTCTATTGGCCAGGTGCATATGGTGATGTAAGGAGGTTTTGTCTGTCGTGTGACAAGTGTCAGCGAGTGGCACCTAAGACCTCACATCGCCCAGTGCCGCTAGGAACTACCCCTCTGATTGATGAACCTATCTCACGGGTGGCTATGGATTTGATAGGTCCGATAAAGCCAGCATTGGAAAGTGACAATCGTTATGTGCTAACGATTGTCGATTACGCTACCCGATACCCGGAGGCCGTTGCATTAAGAAACCTCAATTCAGTTACGGTTGCTAAAGCGTTGTTAGTGGTTTGGTTGACATTGAAACAAGCACTAAAGAAGTTATGTGAAGATCGACCTATGGATTGGGATCAATACCTTCCCACGATACTTTTTGCGTACTGCAAAGTACCCCCAAGCCAGTCTTGGATTTTCGCCGTTCGAGCTAGTTTATGGGAAGACAGTGAGAGGACTCATGGCTGTATTGAAGCAGTTGTAGACGGATGAGAAAGCATCCGAAGAGGTAAGAACGACATATCAGTATATTGTTGACCTCCGTAATAAACTGAAAAATCTGTGATGCAAGTGGACGTCAGGCCAAGTACTACAACAAGAAGGCGAAGAACGTAAGTTTGAGTCAGGCGACAAAGTGTTGTTGTTGTTGCCATTGGAACATAACAAACTCCAAGTGTCATGGAGAGGACCGTTCATTGTAATGGAGAAAAAGGGTGGACAGAATTATCGCATCAGGGTTGGCGATAAAGAGAAGTTGTACCACCTTAACCTTCTTAAACGCTACCAAGAAAGAGAGTGACCTACTGAGTTCGTAGTTGCTACGGTTGTGACTGAAAAACCCGATGACAACGGAGGAGTGGCGGAAGTATTTCCTATTTGTCCGTTGACGGGGAATGAAACTTACGTAGACGTCGTCCTTGACGTAACGTTAACATCAGACCAACATGGTGAAGTGGAGGAGATATTTCACGATTACAAAAGTATTCTGACGGAGAAACCAGGTATGACGAATTTCGAGGAGTTCAGTCTGAAGCTATTAGATGAAACACCTGTAAAACTGAAACCCTATTCGGTTCCACAATCAAAGTTAAAAACCGTGAGGAAATTAATCCGCGCTATGCTTGAATTAGGGGTCATTGAACCAGCTGAATCTGCGTATAGTTCGCCGGTTGTTTTAGTACAGAAGATGGATGGCGACCACCGTTTTTGTGTTGATTACAGGAAGTTAAATAGGATCACAGAATTTCAAGAAGAAATGTTACCAGATCCTGAAACTATATTTGCCGTAGTGACGAATACTAAATACGTCTCGAAAATAGACCTGTCGAAAGGTTATTGGCAAATTCCTGTACGCAAAGAAGACCGTCCGAAACTTGCTTTCGCAACACCAGATGGAACATACCAATGGATAGTTAAGCCGTTCGGGGTCTAGAACGCACCCAGTGTCTTCACCCGAATGATGAGGAAACTTTTAGAACCTTTAAGAGGGAGCGGAGTTTCTAATTTTATGGATGATTTGTTGTTAGCGACTGCTACTTGGGAAGAACACGTAACTTTGTTGAGAAAAGTTCTGGAACGACTCAAACAGGCAGGGCTCACTCTAAATGCCATATCGGATTTCGTAACTTGACGTATCTAGGACACACTTTTAGCGAAGATACATTAACTCCAGACAGTACAAAGGTTGATCAGCTTCGGAATGCCGCACGTCCAACTACAAAGACGGAAGTTCGTTCATTTCTAGGTCTTGCAGGTTAGTATCGGAGATATGTTGCAAATTGTTTGGACCGACGCTTGTGAGAGGGTCTTCAAACGTCGAAAGATAGACTGACATCAGACGCCATTGTTAAGTTATCGGACGTGACAAAGGACTTTGTGTTACGTACTGACGCTTCTGACAGGGGTCATGGTGCAGTTTTACTGCAAAAACATGATGAGAACTGATTTCCTGTTGCATACGCGAGATGGAAACTTAATTCCACTGAGCGTAATTATTCAGTCACTGAGAAGGAATGCCTAGCGATTGTCTTTGGGATTCAAACATTTCAGCGTTATCTGTATGGGAGAAAGTTTATTCTAGAAAAAGATCATCAAACTTTAGGGTATCTGGCACAGGCTAAATTGAATAATGGGCGTTTAATGAGATGGTCATTGTTTCTACAGCAATATCAAGTCCAGTTACGTTACATTCGTGGAAACTCAAATGTGGGGGCAGATTGCATGCGTCGATTACTTGCGTCTAAGGTGAAGGGTTCACTTCAGGACATGTAAACATTAACTTGAACTTTAACTTCAAAATTCGATGGGCAAAATCCCAGATTTTACTCTTAAAAGGGGGCATATTTGATGTGTCGAATTTTGAAAACTCTTAGAAGCATTGGTTGAAGGAATTGTATCAAAGCCAACTGAAAGTAGAGGAGAGGGCTAGAGATAGTTATATGATTATTTTCATATCATTTCTGAACGTCAAAAGGGAATTCGTTCCAATTGACGTAACATGACCGAGTCATATGCTATGGTGACATAATGACATAAGACTCTTCCACCAAAATCAACCGGTTGAAGGGGAAAGCTTGCCATAAGTGATTGTTCAAAGGAACGTTAATTACGGCATGATTAGCTGTCTTGTCAATCCAAAAATTCTAAGGAACAGATTTAGGAAATAGTCTATTCCGATTGGTTAATATGGATTTATGGGCGTAACTCTGCAAGAAATTAAAGGTTTTACTTTAGAAAAATTCTTCAGTCTTCAATCTTTCGGGAGGAAATTTAGGTGGACTCCGAATTCGTAGCAAGTTATTGAGTAAGGGGCCAGATAGTTGTCACAGATAGGAGACCGACTATACGAAAGTGCGTCGGAGACGTATAAAGAAACTGCAAAAGGTACACAATCTTAGTTTCTCGATTTTAATGTTATTTCATTTGTTGATTTATTTTGCAAATGTATTCATATTATGATGTATGTATTAATTCACTTTGCTGGGTTTTAGTGAAATGCTAGTCATGACATTTTATTCTTTGATTTTCTAATTATCAATTCATTTGGAGAATTGACAAGCTTGAGTGTAATTAAAATTTCATTAGAAGAGTTGACAAGGTAGCATGTACTTGAATGATCGTTAAAAGAACTGACACAATTGCATGTGATTGAATCTTTAATACATAGGAGTGCTTAGAAATTTTCATGAATTAAGCTTAATAAATGATAGGTAATGTTTGGTAGATTTATGAATTAATCACTTGAGTGTATATCTATATACTAGTTTGTAATATTTAATTGATCGAGTAAACTATTTTAGAATAGTTAGATCTGAGGGTCTAAGCCATATGTAACTTAACACTGCTAGATTGTAGTCAAGGGGTGTTAAAAAGGGGTTCATACGGCTGAGCCGAGAGTTGAATTTAAGGACCATCCCTAGCGTGACCCAAATTAAGGTTAGGATAGGCATAGACCGACTATGTAAACATAGGGTTAGTTAACTTTAATGAGGCAGAATTTATGCCTTTTGTTTCTGAGCCGAATTAATGTAAAAATATAGACATACTTGGAAATGTTACCTATTGTCTATTGCGAGACATTTTATTTATTGAAGGAAGACAGTTTTCCTGGATTCTCCTGAGAAATCCCTGAACCACTCATAGGACCAGATCAAATTCTAAGCCGAAATCTAGGTCTAGAGACGATTGAAAGGTTGGTGTGTGTTTTTGAACGCCACCAATTTATCACAACGGGCGATCCAGCTATAAGATTTACTTTCATTTCAGCAATTTGCAACGTTTATAAAATCATTTAAAAAGCAAGAATGATTTTAGATTTTGTCGAATATTGCCATTTCTATGGCTGATTTTAAAATAATTGCTTCATAGATAGATAGTTCGACCATTTATACGGTTAATAGTAAAACAGGTACTTCAATAACTGATCTGTCACTGCTATGGTTGATTCTAACACAATTCACAGATGCATTTATGTTTTGTGTTTCTAAATCTTTGTTGTCAGTAAATTACGTCTGTTTCTACAGAATGTCTCGAGGTTGAAATTCTATAGATACTTCTACTGAACTGTTGGATGTTGCAATTTTCTACCTATTTATATTCAATCGTTGGAGGTTAAAATTATGTACATGATTCTACTGAATCGGTTGAGCTTGAAATTCTCAGCAAATGTTTCTAACAAATCTTTGGGATTAAACTTCTCAAGCTGTTTCTACTGAATCACTTGTGGTTGAAATTCTCTACCTGTTCCTATTGAATAGTTCGAGGTTGACATTATCTACACGTTTCTACTGAATCTTTCGAAGCTGATGTTCTCAAACTGTTTCTACTTACTCATTGGAGGCTGAATTTCTTTAGCTGTTTCTACTCAATCGCTGGTCGTTGGAATTCTCTACCTATTTATACTGAATCGCTGAAGGCTGAAATTATCTACATATTTCTACTAGTTTGTTGTAAGTTGAAATTCTCTAGCTGTTTCTACTAAATCGTAGGAGGTTGAAATTTTCTACCTGTTTTTAATGAATCGCTGGAGGTTGGCCAGGTCTTAAAACTGTACTATGTGTTGCCATGATTAAAAACTGGCGTCAATCATGTAATTCAGTACTCCTTCATAACATGCTGATTTAACCATCATACTGCCGGTTTAGTTATGCTTATCTTGAGTATATCATCATCATCATCATCATCATCATCATCATCATCATCATCATCATCATCATCATTATCATCATCATCATCATCATCATCATCATCATCATCATCATCATCATCATCATCGTATGTAATATGTGAATAAGCAAATCTTATAAATCATCTTAGGATATAGTTGATGAGGTTTGAAATAGAAAGATTAACAATTTTATTTCCTTCTACGTTATTCAATAGGACCGCTCCAGCGGCCTAGTGGTTATAGTGTCCAACTGGGATGCGAGAGGTCGCGGGTTTCAACACAGGCCGAGTCAAACTATAGTGTTGTTGTTTTGTTTTTTTTTAATACAAAGATCCTAAAAGCTACCACGCTTAGCATTAAGAAGTCAGCGTTAGGATTGGTCGGCTTGGTGTCAGGATAATGTGACTGGGTGGGACAGAAGGCTACATGTCTTTCACCAGATGACTTTAATGTGCCACACTGCAGATATCGTAACAGTATGACTGAAAATAATGTTAAGCAACGTTAAAATTCCAGATCGCCCACACCCAAACACATACAAGTTATTCAATGGTACATCTAGCTTTGACCACATTTCTATCTAAACCACAAAGAAAAGGAAATACCGTCTATAATCTCTTACAACTCGAATCTAACTGTAAAATGTCTATATCCAGAACAGCCATTACATATGCTTTCAGATCAGGGTATATGTAGTTTGTAAAGGCTAATCAGCAGAACAAACAACGTAGACCCTGATCATTAGGCACATTCTGCTACAGCAGATCAGAATCTTTGTTGTTTGCAGTTTTCCTCGGCTTATAATTATAAGCTAGTATTTATGGCACGTGATTTCTCGACACCGATATATTTATTATCATGTTAAGCTCATGTATTTTGCCATCACATATCAGAAAATAATGGATCTTTTTACAAAACAACTTGGAATATATGATTTTTGTTGTGTTTGAGTAGTTTCGCATGTCACTGTTCAAACAAAGCGAAAAGGAGATGGACTGGCAGTATTAGTCAAATCTGGGGAAATATTTTATTTATGCACATGATTTATGTAATATACGAAACGATTGTTTATTGAGCGCATTCAGCACATTTACATCCGATTACACAGAACCACAAGGGAACACCTGCGATGTAATATCAACTTGCAGGCAGGCAAATTCCAGCCTATTATGTTTGCCTCCAAAAAAGACCTAACAAGCTACGATGTTATATTTTTAACTACACAGATTCACCGGATATGATAAACAGATGAAGTATTATTTATTTAAGTTAGAGGGCAGACAAACCAAATATTCTAAGTTCCCACGTTTTTAACCAGGACATACCCTAAAGTGAAAAATTTAAGACCAATGCTTACGAAAAAGATATTTTTCTATACATTTCAAAATGGCGGTCTAATGATAAATTCTCGTACACATCCAGGATACTTTGACCTTGTGTAACATAAAAGTCCCATTGACCTCTCAATCGTCACACTATTCTGCTGTTTGTGGTGTGTTCGCTGGGGTGGGTTCAACGCCATTTTCAGCACATGCTAAGCCATACATGACGACTAGAATATTTGGCAGAGGAAGAAACCGGGAAGAAACACAAACCCTCGGTAAGCTATTGGCAAGCTTTCTCACATATGTTGGTCGAGCCGAGGATCGAACCCAATCGGACAGAGTGTGAGTGATCTGTAAAGGCGAACGCCTTTGACCAGTCGGCCTCGAGGGACACACTAAACTACTGCCTTTCTTTAATAGTTCCCAAACGATATTTGTATACTAACCCGATGGAGCGGTCTGGTATTACTAATTTTATACTATACGAGTCTGTTATATCAGAAAATTTTCAGTATCTTATTTTGAACAAACCAGTTCCATGTTCCATTTGTACGTAGTAGCTCTTGACCATTTGCCAAAAAGTTGATATTATTTTAAAAATATGCACTGATATCTTTATATTGTGATCCTTAAACCTTCCATGAAATGTATCACAGTAAATCTAGATACTACGTTGACTTAAGCGATTACATCAGTAATCATTTGCTTTTATACTTTGGCACTCATTTTTCAATCAGATTTCTAAGAAAAAAAATTCATCATTATGCTTCGGAGTAGCATAGTAAATGTCAGACAGCTTGTTCAAACGTTTGCGTGAATCACTCTGTAAAGCCTCGTTTCTGACACACACACACACACACACACACACACACACACACACACACACTTGTGACCCTCGGGTGAGTTTCCCTGTCCTAACTTGAAAAGGAATGATGGATTTGTTTCCCTCATATTTCAGAACGAAAACTAATGGCCATATTTGGCATTGTCATTTCAACTGAACGCCATTGTTCATAACACAATAGGTTATACATTGAAGCCAGTATAAATAGCGGCGGAAAACTCAGGAAAACCCGGGAAGAACCACCGACCCAATGGAAACTACTGGCAAGCTTTTCACATATACATTGGCCGGGCCTAATACTAGAACATTGTGAATACTGCTGTGCGATTCAAAAGACTGCAATTGCTGGAACCTATTTCCAGTCTGTAGTCGGTCACGCTTGGACAATTCCCCTTCTACGGTCAGTTATGTCGGTTGCAGCTTTGTAGATAATACACGCTAATGCTGCTGAGATTGGAAACTTCACATAGCTTCAACTGTGCAGTGGTATTCATGTGGTCAGTTCATTAACACATAAAACTGAACACCAAAAGTACATATTACTGGACACCAAAAGTAGAAAGCATTGGACACTAAAAGCCGATTGCTCTGGACACCAAAAGTTCAGAACACTGGACAAAATAGTTCATATTACTTGGTAGCAAATGTACAAACACTAGGCACGAAGGTACAAACACTAGGCACCAAGGTACAAACACTAGGCATCAAGGTACAAACACTAGCACCAAGGTACAAACACTAGCACTAAGGTACAAATACTAGGCACTAAGGTACAAACACTAGGCACCAAGGTACAAACACTAGCACCAAGGTACAAACACTAGGCACCAAACATGAATGAACCTGTTAATAGGAAATCAGCTTGTGAAAATCCAAGTAAGTTGTCAAAGGGTTCTGGTAAAATCAGTTTATAATGGTTTATACTCTTTGCCTTTTATATTAAAACCGATTTATTTAGCTTATATAAAATTGCTACATAAATTAAAAATATAATATATGAGGGAAGTTTTATACGGAAGATGGCCGTATTGCCAAACATGCAGTCTCTTTACATTATAGATATACAGAATCAAATAAAACAAGATTATTGTCTTTAAATTCCATTTCCATTTTTTCGTTCTGCCACTTTATAATAAAATGTAAAAATACTATAAATCAAACAAAAGCTATCAAACAAACAAAAGCTATCCATCCAATAAAAATCAATAAAATAAGAAAGATATCGACTATCAATTACCAAAGCTATAAATCAAATACGAAGTTATCAAATACAGAACCTATTAACCGAATACTTCCTCAAGCCTAATTAAATAGTAAATCGTATACGTTTCATTCTCGACACGACGCATATAAATCTTAGACGTACCGTTTTCTATCAAATGGGGAAGATAATGGACTTTGCTGTTAAACATCCGGTCATGTCAAATTCATATTTGAAAGACCTATAAATAGCAACCATATATCCTATTGCAATCAGATATTTTGATTTTATAATTTAAACAACAACAACAACAATAACAACAGCAAAAACAAACAACCAAAAAATCGAAACCACGATACCCACACGTTTTTTGATATAATACGATTTCAAATTGCATTGGATAGGGTACTATCTCGCCCCATGCCCCAATGCTCACACCCACAGAGAAACACGAGTGCATAATCTCTCTCTCTCTCTCTCTCTCTCTCTCTCTCTCTCTCTCTCTCTCTCTCTCTCTCTCTCTCTCTCTCGCACACACACACACACACACACACACACACACACACACGCGCGCGCGCTTGTATAATTAAGGTTAACAAGGGAAAGGGGCAATCAGATTATATCCTTGGGTCTGGGGCCGTAAGCAGGCCCGGGCTGAAGACTACTTGTTAATTTTATGAGAGAAAAACTTTGTTTCAGCATGAACTAGAAGAAGCCCGGGTGTTTCTTTCCCCAGGGTCCATGATCGCTCTCAACTGCCCTGTGTATAATTTACGACATTTAGGATGCATTAGCGACATATATTCAAAAAACAAAATGAAATCGTACATACTTTGTTAGCCACCTGACTTTGTTTGGCTGCCCCCACTTGATGCCCCCATTGTATTGACTGCACTGATTTCTTTGTGTGGAGGAATTCTGCTTTTATATAAACTCACCTGAAGATATTGTGGCAAGGTATAAAGGCAGGTTTTCTAGGTTGATCTATTCTGTGCGTTTTACGACATTTTGCGGATAATCGGTAATCTTACACTTCAACACAAATTGAATTCATTTAAAGGAAAATGTGAAGTTTGTGAAATTTTGGGCAATTGTGTCGTATATACGAAGTTAATCACTTGAACCCCAATTGGATTATGCGGGCTTGTTTACATACACGTTAGTTCAAAGGAAATTTCCGTTTGGTTTTCGCCGCTAATAGGATCTAGGTGTTTCAGTATAAGCCAGTATGGATGTAGTGGGGTCTCTAACGTGCAGAGTTCTCCTAAGTTTAGTGTGTATCATAAACTTGTACAACGTGTGTTGTTCTGAATCGACAGTTTACAAAACTGATAATGGTTTGGAACAGACGATCGCCGTAGACCGAATGCCGGGTAAAGCCAGAAAGGAACTCCAACAAGAAATACTGGCCCTTTTGGGGTTGCATCACAGACCGAACCCCATTAAGAACAACGCCGTGGAGAAGTCGGCCCCTCAATTTATGTTAGAGCTATATAACAAAATAAGAAGCGACGATGACGACGAAAGACCGGTTACGAATCCAAGTATACTACACTCACTATTTAACAACAACCCTATACCAGATATCCACGAAATGAACGGGTCTGACCTGATCATGAGCTTCGTCAATCACGGTAAGTTGAATCGACAGTTGTTTTTTAATAGTTGATTATCAGTTGGACCCTTTGTTAGACATACGCACAGTGAAATAAATCGAGAAGACTAGGAAGGTACCAAAATTAGACTTAAATTCTTTTAAGTACACATACGATCTACACGTGACTGACGTCAACATACGTCAAACAAATCCGGACCGGAAAACGCCACACCATTCAAACGGTACATATGTACGTGCAGCGAAATTTCTAGAGAGGGTTGAAGTTGTTTTCGTAGTTATCTCAACATTCTTATGAATGAGGATAGAAAGAGCTTCTAGCTCGTACTTAAGTTCTTCATGACCCTCTCTCTTCCAGTCAAACGCACACACACACACACACAACTTAACCACAACCGATGAAAACCCTCTGTATTAGGGAAGTGTGACGAAAATAATTATTTCATAACAGCATGAATTATGTTCCATAAAAAAATGTAATTACACAAGCTCTCGACCTAAACTACTCAAGGACTTAAAAATATTGCTTCATAATACATAATATAAAGCATTTTTGGTGCATCGTTAAATAAAAAAATAAATTGTTTAAGTACACGCATTCACATTTACTTGCATATCAACACTCGTACAAAATCCAAACTTTGTCATGCAGCACTAATCTGTCTATTCAACTAGTTTTAATTACTTGCGCAGTATAATATGTTTTTGTTACACGAACACATTAGTGGAGGGGTACAGCAATACAATGTTTTGGTTTCATGGTGCAACACACTAATCCCTGTGTGAGAAAATGATTACAAAATATTAACAATTTGTACAAAAAAATCAGTATTCATTGGCGCGTTATTTCAACGGTTGAATTAACATTTTTAAATAATGAGTAAAATGAAAGATGGATGTACTTCCCGTCGGCCAACCGTACCTGTTTCTCATTGCCCGTTGCTAACAAGTTTTTCCTCCCGATGCTAAAAAATCACACACACAGTTTACAAAAGGCGGCCTGCCCACTCTGATTTTCAAAAGTGAGTGCAATGGGAAATAACTATTTTGCCCGAAAGCATTATTATCATGCTATTTAAATTCTTATGCTGTAAAATTGGCGCAAAAGGAAACGTACTTTGCAACTGTAGCATGGAAAAATCACCAAATGAAAAGTGTAGTACCTGTAGTGGTAAGATTTTAGAGAGCATCATAACAGTATTCTATGGGACGCCACAATAATTTAATTAGTCTGTAGAGCTGAGCCATCTGAAACCGACATGCTGCATACAATTGGTACTACGATTGCGGAGAAAGATGGCAAGGAGGACGAAAATTGACCCGGTGATTATCTGGGACCGAATCCAGTAATCCGGACCGGAGTTTAGTATGCTAACCGCTTGGTTCTAGGTGTACATGATTGGTTTTGTCAGTCCAATCGGAATTCCTCGATCTTGGGGTACAGGAGGACGAAGTCAAAATTTACTTTCTAATTTCTCCATATTTTAGTAGAATCCTGTGTACATTTGCTATGATCCATGAGGTTATCTCTTTGTGTTGTGTGACGCACACAAAAGTATACAGCGAATAATGCAGATGTTTGATATACAAATTATCGTATTTATATGTTCCTTCTGTTTCCTGGGAAAAGTCAACGTTGATCCCCGTCGGTTTAAAGACCACGTCTGTAGGGTTGTATTAGAGCTTTATCTCCTTCGGATCAAACAGTACTACTTTTGCGTCCCGGAACGGTATAACCTCCCCTGTTTTGGCGTGCCATTAAACTGCATTCATTCGCTCACTCGTGTTGTTATATGGCCATAGAACACAATTAATTTTACTATATTCTCTCTACATTTGTTTCTCAGTACTGAACATTCCACTGAGTGACAATCGATACAAATCATATGTTAATCTAAAACACCTTCAAAGATGACTTTACGGTTTAGTTCTTGTCAAGGGTTGACCTGCATTTTTTGAGAGGCTGAATTGTAAACAAAACACCAGGCAACGGAACACAAATTTCCCTTCCGGATCATCACCATCACCTTATTACTCAATGTGCACTGTCGCCGAAATACACACTAACAACCACACCATAAGTTCACATTTTAAAGAATAAACAATTGCCTTTAAATCCTTACCAAGAATGCCAAAATCTAACTCTAGTATCACCACCAATTTCAGATAGGAAAAAGTGATCTAAAAATAGACTGGGACTACATTCGGGTACTGAACCGGATTTTATTAATTGTGTACTGATTCCGTATGTAGAACTGAGTGTCTGACTGACGTACACACTACTGGACTAGACCAACAAGTAGGTCTCTGCATTTTAGATATAAAAAAAGCAGAGACCTACTTGTTGGTCTAACGACTGGACATGACTGATTACAAAAATGTCACTTATTGGAAATAGGTGCCTATACATAGCTTAATCATTGACCGGATTGGTGAGGAAATTAAATGATAATGTCATGAAAGACTGTCACCGAGTTTTCTCTGTATGAAAATTGGTTCTGTAACAGTTTTGTGTTTGTGCGAATTTTTTAAAGAAAAAAGTAAGCAGATAATACAAAATGAATTTAATAAGGAGCCAAATAAATGACGAAGAATTTTGAAGACACTGAACACATGATTTATGCCAGTTGTATCACATGAAATGAGGCTATATTTATAACTTTTCAGTCAAACGACATAGTGTAATATATCAAATGATGCTATTTGTATGATCTTTCATACTGGACGAGATATTTTTTATTGTGTACAATATTTCAAAAAACAAGAGGACGGATTTTCATATATGTTTGATACGGCACCATTGTTTGAATTTATCTCTTTCATTAAACGATGACTGTCATTTTCGATTTGGTGTAAGACAAGTTCTATAGAAATTGTAAAGAAAAGAATGGAGTATTTGCTAAGAAATTCTGTATAATTATATGGCACTTCATTGGAAGAAATGCGTGTAAATAACGCTTTCATTGCCTGTTTAAGCTTTTTTATCAGCATATCGTGCACTTGAACTACATTCTCAAAGATTTTATATTGTAACCAAGCTTACATCTGTATCCGGTGGCTTGTAGTTAGTGTGATCGCCTTGGATTCGTGACCCCAGCCCAATCGTACCAAAGACTGATAAAAAAAGGTATTTTCAGCTGGCTCGCTTGACGCTTACCATTAAGAGGTTATTTAGGACAGGTAGATCTGGTATCAGGATAATGTGACTTGGTTGGACATCATGCTACATGTTTGCAGCATCATGCTCCAGAGCCAGACTTCACTGCAAACTGCAGACAACGTAGCCATATGACTGAACAATTGTCAAAACTGCGTTAAATCTCTCTCTCTCTCTCTCTCTCTCTCTCTCTCTCTCTCTCTCTCTCTTACACACACACACACACACACTTGTAGAGAAAAAATTGTGTTCATAATAACAATAAGCGTTTTTTTGCAGAGGGCAAAAGAAAGATAAAAAAGAAGAGAAACCCAACAAAAGCAGTAGGTAAAATAAGTTATGTTATAAACTTTAATAGCAATATGGGAACATTAGGAGTCGATGTCTAATTTACCCATCACGAAATAGACTTGTATTTGTGATGTACGTATGGTTTCATGAAAGTTGTCCGTATAAATACCGAGTATTTAGCAGTCTCATCAATGATCACCCGACTACTCCCTAATGTAATGCTTAGAATGTATGCTATTGGAATCCAGTAGGAACTGCCTCCAGCTGAAAGGTACAGCCCTACAACGCGCATGTCTAGGCTGTTTTATTATACCGTCAGTATTACAGCTCCATAACAGTCCTGTCAAGGCTGTTCCTTCATGTCCTTAAAATGTCATTACGAAGTATAGTCCTACATCACACCTGTCAAAGCTGTTCTGTAACGTCATCAAACGGCTAGTAAGCAATATTGTCCCCACAACGCACGTGTTCGGCTGTTCGGTAACGTCCTTAAACTATTATTAAAATTATAGCTCCACAACACATCTGTCAATGCTGTTCGGTAACGTAATTAAACTGTCGGTAAGTAATATAACCCCATCACACTTATCAAGACTGTTATATGATAGCATCAAACTGCCACTACGTTATATAGATACGCAACACACCAGCACAGGTTGTTTCATTAAGTCATTATAAACTGCCGGTAAAGAAAATAGTCTTCCAGTACACATGCAAAACCTGTTTTGTAACGTCATTACTATTTTGAGGGGCCCCGAGTGGCTGAGTGGTCTATAGCGCTGTCCGTTACGGATCACTGCCATCTCACCTCTGTCTGCGTGGGTTCGAGTCTAGGATTCGGCAAATGTGGATATGTGAGAAAGCTTGCCAGTAGCTTCTCGTGGGTCGGTGGTTCTTTCCGGTGATTTCCCGTTTTCTTCATGCACCATTAATACTTGCCGCCATGAATAGCCTATCGTGTGCTAAGCCCAACAACAAAAACAACAACAACTATTTTGTCCCTACTACCTTACTGTCTCCTACAACAATATTATATCCCTACAACATTATTATGTCCCTATTACATTATTATGTCCCTATTACATTTTTATGTCCATATTGCATTATTACATCCATATTACATCATGACACTGCTAGGTATAAAGAAGAAAAACAGCACTGTAACCTTTTACACGTCCCGCCTTTGCCTTCTTAAGGGGCATGTAATGTTAAGCTTGTTCGTTCTCATATATTAAATAGCCACGAGAGTGCTGATGTCCTACCAAAACTCATTTTTGGTCCAGTTTTATAAAGTAGGCCATTGTGATTAAGTCACCAGTAAGACGACGTGTTTGTGAGAAGACAACATGTCGTCTGGTGAACGTTGAGCTAAGCAGTTTCGTTCGAAAGAACTTATTTATCGAAATGAAACGTAAATAAACAGGAAAATGATCGGATGTTTCACAATGTACGAATCTCAGGGTCAGGGTTTTCGATTCAAGTCTAATGTAGAAGTCTAATGTAGAAGTCTCCACGTAAAATATGTAGCAAGAAACAAGGAATCCAGGAAAGTTTCATTTGTATAAATACGGTAACACGTGTTGACCTTGGCTAAAACAGATACGTCTGAAGTGCTTTTAAATTATGTTCTCGTCCGCACTGCATCTTTAAAGTAGCACTCCCATTATAGTGCGTTTCAAAATAGCACATTCAATTAGTTTTGCACGGGGCCCACAAAAAAGATAGAAACAACAATATACCTGTTTAGAAAATGCAGAACATTCTATTCAGTATGCGACTTAGTAGACGATAATAGAGAACTAAAGTTTGTTGAAATATTTCCGTTTATGAATTAGTTAAATGCATATCTCATATTATTACGGAACCCAATTTCTTATATAGTAATAACTAATACAAATCTGTAAATTAAAAAATATATAAAGACATTAATCTTTAAAAGATAAATTAAAATAGCGCTGTTGATCTCAGTTTTGTTTTGACTGTCATCTTCTACAAATGTCAAATGACTATGATACGAAACAGTAACGCTTCTACAAATCTCGGAAAAATGTACTAGAACATCTGAATCCCGACACAGCTTTATGATCAGAACATCTGAGTCTCCAAAGAGCTTTACAGACATTGCATGGTAATCCTATGAAACAGTAGTTGAGATAGCTTAATAATGTGATAAGATCTACATTTTGACGACTGTATATTTATAATGAAATTTGAAATTCATGCAATCATTCACCCATTGACCGCTCCGGTGGTCTAGTGGTTAGAGCGTCCGCCTCGGATATGGGAGGTCGCGGGTTTGAACACAGGCCGATTCATGCCAAATACTTTTTAAAAAAGGTACTAACAGCTGCCCCGCTTGGTACTCTGCATTAAGAGGTTATTGTTAGGACTGCTTGTCCTGGTGCCAGGATAATGGAACTGGGTGGGACATCATACCACAGTGACATGTCTACGGCATGATGCCCCAGTGTTAGACATCACTATTAACTGTCACACTGCAGACATCGTAGCAATATATCTGAAACTATTTTAAAGCTATGTTAGAAATATAAATAACACACACACACACTCAACCATTGAAAAAAATGCTGTTACAAATGCACTAACATGTCCAACGTCTTACGATATGTTTATAAATCTCAAACCATAGCTAAATAATAAACGTTTCACATCAGATGTTCATGTAACACGTCCGTTATCGAATAACGACTAAAGCATTTTGAAGCATTCTGCGTATTATCTGGTTCTATCCATCTGTAACAATGTACACCAGTATTTAGCACGTAGAGTAATATGTAGCACAGAGCGGCATTATTCAATGTTCAAGCTAATTTTAATGCAGAATCAAAACGCGTGTTGATCTTAATCCAGTCTGAACACGTATTCACTTAAATGCAATGAGAACACGAGTTTCATTTGAATGCAGCCCAAATTCGTGTGTTAATTTCACTGCAGTCCGAACACGCGTGTTTATTTCATTATAGTGTGAACACGTGTTTGATTTCAATGCAGTCTAAATACGTGTGTTAATTTTACTGCAATTTAACACGTGTGTCCATTTCATTGTAGTGTAAACACGCGGATCCATTTCAATGCAGTCTAAACACATGTTCCATTTCGATGCAGTCTGAAAAAGTAGCATCATTTCATTGTAGTGTGAACACGCATGTCCATTTCAATGCAGTCTAAACATGTGTTCCATTTCCATGCAGTCTGAACATGTTTATTCATTTCAATACAGTTTGAACACGTATGTTCCATTTTAACCGCTCCGGTGGCCTTGTGGTTAGAGCGTCCGCCTCGGATGTGGGAGGTCGTGGGTTCGAGGTTAGTGTTAGGACTGGTTGGTCTGGTGTCAGGATAATGTGACTGTGTGGAACATCATGCTTCATGTCTGAGGCATGATGTCCCAGTGCTAGACATCACTATAAACTGCCACACTGCAGACATTGTAGCGATATGACTGAAAAAATGTTAAAACTACGTTCAAAATCATAATCACATAACATTACACCATTTCAATTTAGTCTAAACATACATGTTCTATTTAAATGCAGTCTGAACACGAGTGTCAGCATGATTGCAGTTTGAACGCATGTTCCATTTCAGTACTGTCTGAAAACGTGTTCAATTTCAATGCAGTCTAAACATGTGTATCCATTTTAGTGCAGTCAGAACACGTGTGTCCGTTTCATTGTAGTATGAACACGTGTGTCTGTTTCATTGTAGTATGAACACGTATGTCCATGTCATTACAGTATGAACACGTGTGTCCATATCATTACAGTATGAACACGCGTGTCCGTTTCATTGTAGTATAAACATGTGTGTTTATTTCGATGCAGTCTAAACACATAAACATTTCAATGCAAATGTGAACACGTATGTCTTTTTTAAAGCAGTCCGGTAATGTATCTTCAATTTTAAGAACCATAATATAATACAGTTAGCAAAATTGTAATTGCATTTTCACAAACAAATTACTCAAATTTATAATATAGAATAGTCATAATAGATTTGATAATGTGTACTATAGAAAATTTATTTAAACTTCGTCTGGGATAACTTGGGGCTAAACGCAAGAGCTATTTGCAAACTGACTATGCATCAAATTTGTGCCACGTTAACTCCCACCCTCCTCCGCTTTTCATAATTAATTAAATGTCCATTGCGAATGTACATTTTGGTTTTCTTTTCGTTATCCAGGTTTACGACCATTCCAGTGTTACTACGAACACGTTGTTATTTGTTTCTGTTGTTTTATAGACCCCACCGTGCAATGTATAGGGCTTAGCTTGACTTTCCGAAGGTTAGAGTAAATTGAATTCGAATGGTTAAACTTTTTATATTTCTACGTTGTGAGGAAAGAAACGTTCACAATTTAGAGCATTTGATGACATAAAACCGTTTATAAAAACTTCCGCATACAAAGTGTACCCTCTCTTTTTACACATTTCTTTTATGACAGATGGTAGAGCGGAATATCCCTCCCCCCAATCCAACTTGTGTTTGGGAAGTAAAGTAATTATTGACAGTGTATCTTTTGAACTTTTATTACAATGTAAGATTTTGTTTTTGTTCTTGTTCTTGCTTAACTCAAATTTTCAGCACAAGATAGACTATACATGGAAGTCAGCATAAATGATGGAGGAAGAACCTGGCAAAACACTGAAAAGAACAACCTACAAACGATGAGCTACTGGCAAGCTTTCTCACATGCCCACATTGGCCAAAACCGATACACGAACCTATACAGAAGTGAGATGGCAATGATCCGTAACGGTGAGTGCTTTATACGACTCAGCTATTCGGGGCTCTTACTAGATAATAAATGTCTTTACTTAGCATTAACCAACGATATATCCCTTACACTTATTAGAATGGTCGAAAGACTCATTTTCATGTAATAACGATATAAATAGGGGAAAGACAGAATTAAACAGCGATACTGACAATTTCTTTGTCTTTGTTACACTTAGGTTGCAGTACGCAACATGTGAGATAAATCATTAACATTTCACTTTGCACGTGTGTACGTTCGCCATGGACGATGTCATGTGTTTCACATCAGCATCTCATTTTGCACGTGTTTAAATCAGCCATGGAAGATACAATGTTTTTCACATCAGTATCTCATTTTGCATGTTTGTATATCAGCCATGGACGATGTCATGGTTCTCACTACTGTATCTCATTTTTCATGTGTATACTTCACCAATGCACGATATAGTGTTTTGTATGTATTTATATCAACCATGGACGATATCATGTCTTGCATGTGTGTGCATCAACCATGGACGATATCGTGTTTTTCACATTAGAGTCGGTTTAACTCAGATCGACAGCCATATCAAACTCAAAGATTGACAGTTATATCAGTCACAGACTGACAGCTCTATGTCACATATTAACAGCTGTATCACAATCACACATTGAGAGCTATATCACGGTCACAGATTGACAACTATATCAGTCAAAGATTGACAGCTATATCAGTCACAGATTGACAGCTATATTATAGTCAAAGATTGACAGAAATGGCAGTCACAATATTCTATGGACGATATCATACTTTACATGTGTGCATGTCAACCATGGACGATATCATGTCTTGCATGTGTGTGCATCAACCATGGACGATATCGTGTTTCACATTAGAGTCAGTTTAGCAGATATATCCGTCACAGATTGATATATATATATATATATATATATATATATATATATATATATATATATATATATATATATATATATATATATATATATATATCAGAGTAACAGACTGACAGTTAGCTCTATCGTAGTTAGAGATTAACGGCTATATAACGGTCAATACTCCAGTGGAACAAGAACAAAGCAGACACTTAAACACGGGATTGTTCACATACCTAGGGAAACAAGATATAAATTTCAATAAGTGAAACATAAACTAATCTATAGTTAACTCATAAATTACGAAATATAAAATACCTAGGATATTAGAAAAGTTTTCTTATAATTGGAACATTCTCAGTATTCAAAAATTCTTTAAATTTTGGTACATTTGTTCTGGCATAGAAGATTTTGGACAGCTGCTTTCTTTGCTATCTGAAACAGCTACGTTCACGGAGACAAGGCACTTTATCGCCATCACAATTTTGCACGTAAAGTTTGCATAGTCTTGCATGCGCAGGTAAATTTGTATATCTTCTTTTTTCAATAGGTAAACACAGATTTCAATGTTATTACGTATGCTTAATGTCTATAAGACTTTTAGCAAATACTGTTTAGATTTTAGTTCCGTTTTAAAATATTATATTTACCCATTTTTATAAGAGTTAGTAATGGACGATTTCCATGTCTATATAATTGAATATAAAGTTTTTCCTTAAAGATTGGATTCAAGAGGGAATATTTTTTTAACCTAAATAAATTGAAACCCAGTTTCCGACATGACACTATGAATGCTCTCATCCCTTCTACTTCATCCTAAACCATTATTAGTATAATCCCACAGCATCAGCAGTCTCATATACATAATATACGATAATTTGTTTTTTACCACTAATGAGATTACTCAGTAGAGCACCATGTCTTCTTTTTTCCCATAAATGTAAATTGTAAATGTAGATTTGTACATGTAAATGTAGATGAGTACTTGTAAATGTAGATGAGTACTTGTAGATGTAGATGAGTACTTGTAAATGTAGATGAGTACTTGTAAATGTAGATGAGTACTTGTAAATGTAGATGAGTACTTGTACATGTAGATGAGTACTTGTAACTGTAGATGAATTCTTGTAAATGTAAATGACCACTTCTGGATGTTGATATACACTTGTAACTTTTGATGAGTATGAGTACTTGTGAATGTAGATGAGTACTTGTAGATACAGATGTGTACTTGTAACTGTAGATGAGTACTTGTACATGTAGATGAGTACTTGTACATGTAGATGAGTATTTGTTACTGTAGGTCAGTTCTATTAAACTCACCAGTAAGCATATGGGTGGATGTTATAGGATTAGTTACTTCATATTACAAATTACTATGGGATTAATTACTTCATATTACAAATACAAAAGAAGCAAAGTGGTTTATAAAATAATATATCACTGATTCACGAACAAATGTTTACAATGTTTCACATTAATCGGAATTTGTCATTACAACTCGCACCCTTAGTCAAAATAGGGTCTCCTAATAGCACAGTGGTCCGAAGCGATTAGCTGTACCGATCAATTACATCTCACCAATTTTCTCGTGGGTTTTTGTCTCGAGCTCAGTGTCAGTTCGTGAGAAAACTTGATAATAGTTTCCCATTGGATGGTGGTTTTGCTGGGTTCTTCCTCTAGCTTTATCGGTATCAATTGTTTTTCCACAGATCAAAATGCCAATGTTTTGTGAAATAAATATACTTTCAATCCTATCTTAGCATGCATGTCACCCACTGTGATAGAGAAAAATGTTAGAATGTCCATTTGACCAGGACAGAGCCAGATATTCTCTTTCATTTAAGAAAGATAACGCTGCTGGAAATAGAAAGGGGTAAGAGTTATCTAGTCACAACATAAATTTTCAGCCATGTGTATCATATTAAGAAAAATCATAAAAAAAAACAAATTTGATCTAGATAGAAATTAACATAATGTAGCGGAACTACTCCCTGGCAGCACTGCCCCGAGTCTCGCTATCTCGGGTTTTTTTTATGATAGGTATTGTATTAGGAGTGATACTCCACTGAATCTGTCTGAAGTCTGGCACTTGTGACCGATTCCTACCTCAGCCGGATACCGTCTGAATCCTGGCTTCATAGGTGTCGCAGAATTGGTCACGTATTCGTCGCATTCTCCGACTTATCGCAGAGACGCCGACTGTCGCAGTCTCGGTCGCCTACTGAACGCCGACATGTCACAGGGTCGCCGACTGGTTTTCCTCTGGTCGCCTGCTTGTCTCAATCTCGGTTGCAGACTGGGTCTTCTGGTCGCAGTCGCCCACTGGTTCCAGAGTCGCGTCGTTCTCCGCTCTAGATCGATAGAGAGAGACGACAGTGAGAAATAATGAATGAAGAGCTATCCGCAGTCAAAACGTGCATTATTGCAATCCCTCCGCGTTCGCCTGGACAAGCCTTGAAGCGCCGGGCTGCTGGTTGATGAAAGACCTTGTCCATATCCTTTCAGATTCCTGGCCTGGCTGTCTCCTATCCAGCGGGTGGTTACACAACTACACTGCAGGGAACGTCTTCAATTTACGCCGCTTCCTAACACACAGCTATAGGAGCCAAAGTAGTCCCGTATATATACCCAGGCGAAATCACGTGATACAAACTAAAACGTTAGATGGCACTACAAAGTCCGCCAAACGAAAATCACAAAATAAACTTGAACGAAACGAAGTATTAAATAACGAAACTAAAAATTAAAGTCCATGGGTTTCCTCGTTACAATAATCACACAGGTTGCCAAGAGGCTAAATATTATATTAATCCTGACAGAAAGTACAACTTTTATATAATGCTCCAATCACAGTTAGTTTTATGCTTTTTTCTGAATACAATGTTCTACATCTTAAGCTACGCCCACCTGGTGTTGTACATTAGGTACCATTATACCTCCACCAGGTACGCTGCACGCCATATCCATGTATAGCCCATCGTGCGCTGTTAAATGGCTTTAGACCCAAGACAATAGAGCAAAAATAATTTACAAATGTACACTTTTGTATATTTACAGAGGTAAGGAGATTTATACCATTTGTTATCAACATAAAGTCTCATTGAGGTGTACAGGTACTGTATTTTAGAGTTATGTGTGAAATCAGTGCGGTCTTACGATCACGTACTGTAAAGCAAAGTGTGCAATTAGTGTGGTTTTCGGATCACCTAGTCATTTATGTCCAACCAGTATGATGTACATGTCAGGTATTGTAAGGAAATGTGACAAATCAGTAGCCCAGACAACAGTGGGTGCCTTAAGGTAATGCGTATATTGCCCAGAAATCAGCGTGTATTCTAAGATAACATGATGATTGCCCGGAAAAAAGTTGGAACTATAAGATAATATATCAATTGCCATAAACAAACATCGGATACTGTAAAGTATCGTGTCATTTGCTACGTCGACAGTTGATATTAAAAGGTAATGTTTTAATTAACCAGAAAGCGGAGGGTACTGTAAGGTAGGGGTCTCAAACTCAAACCACCTTGAGGGCCGCAAGACAACATTTTATATGGCTCAAGGGCCGTACCACCTTAGTTTTCTGTCATGATACATTGTGACGCCAATCATTTTGTTCGCCATAGGATACAGATTGGCGGCCCGCGTCTTTGAGACCCCTATACTAAGGCAATTAGCTATGTCTGGAAACAGTGGGTACTTTAAGACAGCGGTACCAGCAGGCGCCTTGATGAGCGCCAAGGCAGTGTTTGCTGCATCAATTATCTTACACTCGTAACATTGAGAAATGCAGTGCCAAAGATCACACTATCAACCTGACTACTAATAATCTTGTACAATTGCGTATATGTTATATTATCGTGTTTGTATCATTTCAAGTGTTTTTTCTTGTTCGTTATTTATTAGTGTCCATATATTTACTTGTCCTGAAAAAAGAAAATGCGTTATGTTAACTGGTTGGTGCCCACCACTCTCTCATAAACTCTCAAATGTGACCGTAGGCACAAAAAGATTTTGGACAACAGCTCTAAGATAATGAGTCAATTGCCGGAAAACAGTGGGTACTCTTAGGTAACGAGTCATGTACCTGGAAATCCAGTAGCATGACAAATATATTTGGCAATGCATACAGAGTTATGTATAATTTTAGTCCCAGTTACGTAAATTCGGATACCTTCAGCTGTTTTAGAGATAAGCATATAGACAACCTTGACCGCTCTAAACTTTAGAATCGAATTATACGTTTAAATACAACGACTGCATGCGGGCACTCAGGTCTATGTGCCTATGTGTCTTGCATGTATCCGTAACGACAATTTGCACTAACACCTAACTGCCGTATCTTTAAAGGCTCTGGCATCATGGCCATAACTTTATATGTTTTATCCTTAAACCGTAACTAGATCATGTGCTGTCACATACTGGCTTATCTATATCCTTGACAGCAGCGTACACTTTCAATTACGTACCGTAGCGACATCATCTACTTGTGTACCGTTACATCATGCACTTCTCCTCTTACCCTTACGTACTGTAACGACATCAAGCGCTTAGACTTACGTACATTAAAGATGTGTACTTATATAGTACTGCATTTGTTTGGGAAATATGAACGAGTTTTTCGGATTGTTATAATGCACAACTTTGGGAACGCAGTATGTCCATTCCACAAAACGAGTTCACATTTTCCCACAAATGCAGTAGCCGCTATTATATGTTAATTTTGGGATTCTAACTAAGGCTTAATTATATAAACAACAATTGACTACAAGAAACAAAACAACTGAATTTATGCCGTAATCCAAACTTAAGAGACAAGCGCAGGTTCATCATTACACAACAACATTATTAATGCGCACATATCTCCCGCCCAGAAAAATTTAAACTTAGTCTTGTGCTAGACATTTTTTTCGAAAGAAAATGGCGTTTTGTCATACTTAAAATTGAAAATTGGAGTCATATTGTGAAATAATGCACACTGCATTAAGTTTTTCAGTTAGTTTGGAATTAATAGATTTTGGTATTTTTGTCGATTTTGCTTGATTTTGTGATAAAGACTGGACTTATCTGTGTCAATTTTGCATGAAGTACATCTGATTTCCGCAGAGTGAGCAGCGTGTTGACATATGCAAGTGTGTTTCTGTTTTGTCATTACATGTTTGAAATCATAATGTGAGGAAAATATGAAAACTTTCATTTGTAGTTATCAAAAAGACGATGTGGAATATGTTTTTTTTTTTTCATTTTGAGTGCAGTGATATCATGCATTTACACTTGGGTACCGTAAATACATCATGGTCTCACATTTACATACCGTAACGAAATCATGAACTTATACACACTTACAGTAACGATAGTATTCATTTACACTGACATACCGTAGCTTCAACATGTAGTTAAAATTATTGCACTAACACCTACGTACCGTAACGACATCGTGTACTTCTGTTTATCTACTGTAGCGACAACATTCACTTACATTTACGTATCGTTATGACATCATGCACTTAAAATTACTTGCCGTAATGACAAGATGCACTTCTTTTTACATACATTAATACGACATCGTGTGCTAAGTTCCTTGTTTATAACCAGCCATTCGATAAATGAGTAATTTGTCAAGTTGTTAATTTCACCAAAGCTTAGCTGCATTGTGCTCCCTATCATTAACTCGACATAGTGTCATTACGCTCGATAAACCAGCGTGATTAAAGTTGACATATAAGTCGTGAGGGAGGGTGGTCTGGCATCGATACCATGTCATGTTCTGTCCTTTCCATCCATCAACACAATTAGAATCTCCACATCTACGAACATAAAAAGCTTCCGTTAATATAGGTTACTAAATGCAAGTAGTTTAAGGTGCTTTGTTGTTGTTGTTCTGGGGCGTAACGCCATTTTTCAGCACATGATATGCTATACATGGCGGCCAGTATTAATGTTGCAGGAAGAAACCGGGAAATCCGCGGAAAGAACCACTGACCCATGAGAAGATAATGGACAGCTTTCTCACATATCCTTATTAGCCGAATCTTAGACTCGAAACCACGCAGACATAGGTGAGCGCTTTGCACCACTTGGCGGGGCCTCGAGTGGCCGAGTGGTCTAAAGCGCTGACCGTTACGGATCACTGTCATCTAACCTCTAGAGTTCATGCTCAGCTAACGTGGGTACGTGAGAAAGTTTGCCAGTAGCTTCTCGTGGGTCGGTGGTTCTTCCCAGGGTTTTGCAGGGTTCTTCCTTCGCCAATATTACTGGCCGCCATGTATAGCCTAACTTGTGCTGAAAAATGGCGTTAAACCCTAAACCAACACAACAGCAAGACCCCATGGCTACTCATGATCCCTATACTTTTCTTTGTGTTGGTAGGCTACTAAATACAAGTGTATTATTTCCATATGATACTAAAACAAATGCTTTATTCTTATAGGCTCCTAATACAAATGGTTTTCTCTGATAGGTCACTAGATACAAGTTCTTTGCTCTGATTGGTTGCTAAATAGTAGTAGTATGTGGTGCTTTGTTTGGATTGGTTACTACATAGAAGTAGTCTGATAACCATTAAAGTGGGCAGAATATAAACCCCTATCGTTACCTGTCAGAACTTTGTAAAAAATTGTATTCAATTGTAAAAATGTATACACCGAAGAATATATGGCAGGATTGGAAACAGACATGTAATTTGGAAGTCAGCAGATCTGTTGGTATATATATATATATATATATATATACTAAATACAAGTGTATTGTTTCCATATGATACTTCTGTTTTCGGGTTATCTGATCATCTTTATTATAAAATTAATATCAAAATATTTCGTAAGATGAACACGCGTAAGCGTTCTTTGGAAGAGACCTAAATCCTAATCCTGAGTAGGTATTGCATTTGGAATTCATTGTCAATGCCACTGCCGTCTCATGGATCCTCGGTAGCTTATTGATCAGAGTGCCGGGCTCGTGACGGAAAGGATGCGGTTTATAATCCAACCAAACTTACCAGCCTGAGGCAGTTACCATGGTGAGTCATTAGGCTATGCTTGTCACTGCAATTGCCTCGGCACTGAATAGCTTTCTTGTTACTATGTCGTAAAGCACCAAACCCATCCAAACCGGCTGTTTCACAAATAACACGATCTTCGTGTCGTATCAACATTTTTTGTCTACATTTAATTATTGGAAATGGATGCATTTTGTACCTAATAAAAGTATATAACGGTTTTATTTCATTATATGCAACAACACATATAATTATATTTCACATTGTATTATAACTTATAATTCCTGTCATTTGTCAAAGGGGCTGATTCATTTTTTGGAAGCGCTATTTTTTGAAGTTACAATCCTTTAGCTGCTCTCTAATAATACAGCATGCAGATATCTCGTGCTATCAATACAAAACCCCCGTAACGGTCCAATAAAAGTTGCTCAAGTTATTGTCTCGTTGTGATCCAGTGCCTTAACATTATCTACCATATTGCCGTGCTTTAATATCATCTACCATATTGCCGTGCCTTAACATCATCTACCATATTGCCGTGCCTTAATATCATCTACCATATTGCCGTGCCTTAACATTATCTAGCATATTGCCGTGCCTTAATATCATCTAGCATATTGCAGTGCCTTAATATCATCTACCATATTGCCGTGCCCTAATATCATCTACCATATTGCCGTCCCTTAACATCATCTACCATATTGCCGTGCCTTAATATCATCTACCATATTGCCGTGCCTTAATATCATCTACCATATTGCCGTGCCTTAACATTATCTAGTATATTGCAGTGCCTTAACATCATCTACCATATTACCGTGCCTTAATATCATCTATCATATTGCCGTACCTTAACATTATCTAGCATATTGCCGTGCCTTAACATCATCTACCATATTGCAGTGCCTTAATATCATCTACCATATTGCCGTGCCCTAATATCATCTACCATATTGCCGTCCCTTAACATCATCTACCATATTGCCGTGCCTTAATATCATCTACCATATTGCCGTGCCTTAATATCATCTACCATATTGCCGTGCCTTAACATTATCTAGCATATTGCAGTGCCTTAACATCATCTACCATATTGCCGTGCCTTAACATCATCTACCATATTGCAGTGCCTTAATATCATCTACTATATTGTCGTGCCTTAATATCATCTACCATGTTGCCGTGCCTTAATATCATCTACCATATTTCCGTGCCTTAACATCATCTACCATATTGCCGTGCCTTAAGATCATCTACCATATTGCCGTGCCTTAATATCATCTACCATATTGCCGTGCCTTAACATCATCTACCATATTGCCGTGCCTTAATATCATCTACCATATTGCCGTGCCTTAACATCATCTACCATATTGCCGTGCCTTAACATCATCTACCATATTACCGTGCCTTAATATCATCTACCATATTGCCGTGCCTTAACATCATCTACCGTATTGCCGTGCCTTAACATCTACTACCATATTGCCGTGCCTTAATATCATCTACCATATTGCCGTGCCTTAACATCATCTACGATATTGCCGTGCCCTAATATCATCTACCATATTGCCGTGCCTTAATATCATCTACCATATTGCCGTGCCTTAATATCATCTACCATATTGCCATGCCTTAATATCATTTACCATATTGCCGTGCCTTAATATCATCTACCATATTGCCGTGCCTTAATATCATCTACCATATTGCCGTGCCTTAACATCTACTATCATATTGCCGTGCCTTAATATCATCTACCATATTGCCGTGCCTTAACATCATCTACGATATTGCCGTGCCCTAATATCATCTACCATATTGCCGTGCCTTAATATCATCTACCATATTGCCGTGCCTTAATATCATCTACCATATTGCCGTGCCTTAATATCATTTACCATATTGCCGTGCATTAATATCATCTACCATATTGCCGTGCCTTAATATCATCTACCATATTGCCGTGCCTTAAGATCATCTACCATATTGCCGTGCCTTAATATTATCTACCATATTGCCGTGCCTTAATAACATCTACCATATTGCCGTGCCTTAACATCATGTAGCACATTTTAGCAATTTACGCCATTATTTCATATATCTAATATAATAGTCAGCATGCATACCGTAACGTTTACATTCACAAACTATCTACCCGGAATCCCGCCTGTTCTTCAGATATTGAAGTTTGGTTCTCTAAGTCTTGTCTTTTATTAAAATTGTAGTACATATTTTGCTGCAAGTATCTTGTAGAGTTATTGCACTATAATTGTGTACATTACATAGTTTGCCTTTCTTTAAAAGTGTTGCAACTAAGCTATTTCTCAGTATAACAGGAACGGTACTATTGTAGAAAATGACGATAATGATAAGAATTCATTAAGGTACATTGCTATATTTTTACACTAGGAACATTTTCTTGGAATCTTGTCTTCACCAGTTGATTTATTGTTTTCAAGAAAATTTAATTAATTCATTCTGAGATATTTCTATGTCGATAACATAATTTGTTTCATCATAATTACGCATATATCAGATATTTTTGGCATGAGTTTGAATAATATTTCCTATATCTAATTTTGGCTCTAATTCGCTTTCTGGCGGATTAAGTGGGCTTTTAAAATACTCTAACCGCTCCAGCGTGGATCCATGTTTTTGCCAATTTCAAGTAAATTATTCTTAGATATCCGATATACAAGATTCCAAAAATATTTTGCCTCATTACATGAGTTTTCTAATATGTTATACAGAGATTTGATTGAATGTCTCTTTATTTCTGCAGACTTACCGTTTACTTGTACCAGTTCTCGTAAACTAGTTAAAGGGGACGTAATTTACCAGTTTCTACAGTTGTATTGAGATAAAGTTTACATAGAACCATTTTCTACAGTTGTATTGAGATACAGTTTACACAGGATAAGTTCCTATAGTTGTATTGAGGTATAGATTTCATAGGACCAGTTACTAGAGTTGTATTGAGACATAGTTTACATAGGACAATTTCCTACACTTCTATTGGGATATAGTTTACATAGGACCAGTTCCTACGGTTATATTTGGATATAATTTACACAGGACAAGTTCCTACAGTTGTATTGAGATATAGTTAACAAAGGACCATTTCCTACACTTTGTATTGGGATATAGTTTACATAGGACCTGTTCCTACAGTTGTATTGAGATATAGTTTACATAGGACAATTTCCTACAGTTGTATTGGGCACTAGTTTACATAGGACCAGTTCCTATAGTTTGTATTGGGATATAGTTTACATCGGACCAGTTCCTACGGTTGTTTTGGAATATAGTTTACACCGGACAAGTTCATACAGTTGTATTGAGATATGGTTTACAAAGGACCATTTCCTACACTTTGTATTGGGATATAGTTTACATAGGACCAGTTCCTACAGTTGTATTGAGATATAGTTTATATAGAACAATTTCCTACAGTTGTATTGGGATATAGTTTACATAGGACAATTTCCTACAGTTGTATTGAGATATAGTTTACATAGGACAATTTCCAACAGTTGTATTGAGATATAGTTTACATAGGACCAGTTCAAATGGTTGTATTGGAATATAGTTTACACAGGACAAGATCCTACAGTTGTATTGGGATATAGTTTACATAGGACCAGTTCCTACAGTTGTATTGGGATATAGTTTACATAGGACCAGTTCCTACAGTTGTATTGAGACATAGTTTACATAGGACCAGTTCCTTCAGTTGTATTGAGATATAATTTACACAGGACACATTCCTGTATTTGTATTGAGATATAGTTTACATATGACCATTTCCTACAGTTCTATTGGGATATAGTTTACATAGGACAGGTTCTACAGTTGTATTGAGATATAGTTTACATATGACCGGTTCTGCAGTTGTATTGAGATATAGTTTACATAGGACCAGATCCTACAGTTGTATTGCGATATAGTTTACATAGGACCGGTTTATACAGTTGTATTGAGATATAGTTTACATAGGACCAGATCCTACAGTTGTATTGAGATATAGTTTACATAGGACCAGTTCGTACAGTTGTCTTGAGATATAGTTTACATAGGACCAGATCCTACAGTTGTATTGGGATATAGCTTACATAGGACCAGTTCCTACATTTGTATTGAGTTATAGTTTAAATAGAACCATTTCTTACAGTTGTAAGGACCAGTTCCTACATTTGTATTGAGATATAGTTTAAATAGAACCATTTCTTACAGTTGTATTGAGAGATAGTTTACATAGGACCGGTTCTACAGTTGTATTGAGATATAGTTTACATAGGACCAGTTTCTACAGTTGTATTGAGATATAGTTTACATATGACCGGTTCTACAGTTGTATTGAGATATAGTTTACATAGGACCAGATCCTACAGTTGTATTGAGATATAGTTTACATAGGACCGGTTCTACAGTTGTATTGAGATATAGTTTACATAGGACCAGATCCTACAGTTGTATTGGGATATAGTTTACATAGGACCAGTTCCTACATTTGTATTGAGATATAGTTTAAATAGAACCATTTCTTACAGTTGTATTGAGAGATAGTTTACATAGGACCAGTTTCTAACGTTGTATTGAGATATAGTTTATATTGGACCAGTTCCTACGGTTGTATTGGGATATAGTTTGTATTGGGATATACATTACATCGGACCAGTTCCTCAGTTGTGTTGAGGTATAGTTTACATAGGACCAGATCCTACAGTTGTATCGGGATATAGTTTATATAGGACCAGTTCCTAGGTTTGTAATGGAATATAGTTTGTATGGGATATATATTACATAGGACCAGTTCCTCAGTTGTATTGAGATATAGTTTACATAGGACCAATTCCTCAGTTGTATTGAGATATATTTTACATAGGACCAGTTCCTACAGTTGTGCAATAAAATGGTCAACTGATAGTTCATATATTCCAAGTGTGTAACTTCAGGCTCAATTCATTTACTTCGCTATATATTAGCTGATCAAAAAAAGAAGAGGAACCATAATACGTTTCTGTAAGATTCAAAATTTATTCCCAATCCCTGAGATAATAAACACCAAACATCATGCTCTGCAATTTATTTGATACAATGAATTGAAGGACAAGAATATAATGCTTTTTTATTGTCTTAGATGTAAGTTTGTTACTGTATTATTTTTAAGATCACAAGGATAAGAATCGTTCAGTCTCTTCAATATCATATGTTACTACATTAAATTAAGAAGTTGATAAAGATTCATTACGACTGCATTTGTATTCGTATTTATTTCATGAGGTAACTTTGTTCATTGAGAGGTCGTCTTTTTTTTGACGTCATGCTGTGTTTACAATGAAAACTTCAAAAAGTAATATACGGTTTTAGTTCTTATGTAAACCCGGGTCGGAGAGAACTTGTGGCAAAACATGTTATTAAACATGTGACGGTTTTCCAAAGGAAACAAAATTGTTTTGGACCAATTAGGACAAATCTTAATGTTTTAGCAATGTTTTTGTGTCTCCGAAAGCCGCAAGCGCGCTCGTGTATGTGTGTGTTGTGTGTGTTTGACTTTTAACGTAGTATTTAAAACTTTCTGTCATATAAATATACATATCGTGGGAGAATAATTATCGAAAGATATTTTAACATCAACGAAACCGTTATTACACAGAGCTGTTTTAAAACGCATAGAATAACACCGTTATTACAAACAGCTGTTTTAAACACATAGTATAACACCGTTATTACAAACAGCTGTTTTAAAACACACAGAATAACATCGTTATTACAAACAGCTGTTTTAAAACACATATATTAACACCGTTGGTACACGCAGCGGTAACACATAGAATAACACCGTTATTACAAACAACTGTAACGTACATAGAGTCACACCATCATTAATGAGAGCTGTATTAACATGCGTAGACAGTTATTATTGACAGCTGTATTTACGTACGTAGAGATACATCGTTATCATTGGCTGCGTTATTAACATACGTAGAGACATCGTTATTATTGACAGCTATATTAATATACGTAGAGAGACATTATTATTATCGACCGCTGTATTAACATACGTAGAGAGACATCATTAATATTGAGAGCTGATACGGTGTTGATACCAGTATTGTTTAGAAAGGTGTTGGATCGAATCCAAAAAACGATTTTTGCTTTTTATTTTTATGTCGATTTAAGAAGGTAGGATATGTAGTCAAGTCACTTTGAAAGAATTTTGGATTGTCTAATTCTCCCATTCCTGTAATTTGTTTGGCACAACCATTGTTTTAGCACATCAGCATTTGATTTAACTGACACAACCATCGTTTAAGTCATTTCATTCTGAGATTTAACTGACACATGCATCGTCTGAACCAATCATTCCATGGTTTAACCGACACAAGAATCGTCTAAACCCAACATTCGTGGTTTAACTGATACAACCATGGTCTAAACCCATCATTTTATGGTTTATTTGACACAACCATCGTCCGTGCCCATCATTCTCTGGTTTAGCTGACACGACCATCGTCTATACGCATCATTATGTGGTTTAACTAACACAATCATCATCTAAACCCATCATTCTGCGGTTTAACTGACACATCCCTGGCCTAAACCCATCATTCTGTCATTCAACTAACACAGTCATCGTCTAAACCCATCATTCTGTGGTTTATCTGACACAATCATCGTCTAAACTCATCATTCTGCAAGCTCTCTCTCTCTCTCTCTCTCTCTATTGTCCTCTAAATAGGCAGTCGTCATGGTTTGAGATATTTGCAGTATTATTATATACTGCGTCTAGCTTTAGCTGAAAGGTGTTGTGAATGGGTAAACATACTATTGATTTGATGAATAACTGGCACAGTAAATGGAGTGATCTTGTATAAATATATAATCTCGCTCAAATATACACCGTTCGAGACACTGATACATCGCTGTTGTTAATCAGTCACATTTATTCTAAGCTCCTTCGAGGCATTCGTCCCAGCACATTCTATTGGAGACTACTATCCATTATTCATGCTTATAATACACTATTTTGTCACTGACTCGCTGATGTCGTTAATTGGTCACATTTATTTTAAGCACATTGCAATTATAGTATAAACATTTGCCGCAGCATATTTAGTTGGTGACTAGTATCCAATGTGTACCACAATATATAAACTCTGGAAGCCATTTAAACAGACCAGATTTTTTATCAGTTTTATAATCGTTTTCATGAAGACATAGTTTTGACTGTCTAAAAAATAATCCAAAATTAACTGACTACCTACTTAAAATGCTGAACTTGATATACAAGATAGGATAGTTTGACTTGGAACCAAATATATTATCTTCAGAAAATGCCGCTGATGATTATCTCCTTTTTTTACCTCGAAATGCTATTGATATTTACAATTTCGGATAAAGGAAAATAGATTTTACTTGATCGGATGACTTCCAATCTGTATTTTAGCCCGTAAACTACCCTTCCTTCGGCATGAGAGGGACCGCATGTTCTACTTCGACTTCAGCGATGTCTCACCAGGTGAAATAGTAACTAATGCAGAACTAAGATTATACAAAGAACCACCTGCAAAGCGAAAGCAATCCCAATACCTGATAGAGATCTTCCGAATAAGACGAGGGAATGATCCAGAGTAAGTTCAAAATGAAGTACCGTAATATTTAAAGATAATAGAGAACTGTGAGGTAGTAGAGGATGTGTCAATAATTACTATAATTTATGCATGCGCACACATACACACAGACAATTTGACCAACTTTTAGTAGAAAGACTTACTGATGAATTGTATTCTTGCCAAGATGACAAAAAGCTTTGTTCCATATTGACAAATGGTATCCGTTGCCTGCTGATAAAGCATAAAACATTGAGATCTCTGGCTTGATGCCGCCAACAGAAACTGATTAATCGTTTTATTCACCTTGGAATACTTTCTGTAATTATCAAAAGTTTCTTCAATTTGAGCTGTCAACAAATTTTTGTCTTGAAACTCAAGGAATGTGGACCTTTGAAAATTACTATTTTGAATACATAGCAGTTAATATAACAAACTTTCTCGTTGTCGATTGATATTCCATACAAGTTACGGTAATTGAACAAACTTTATCATAGGTCAAGTAATTTTCCTTACATGTAAGTCTTTAATATACAATGGGGTATTTGTTGAAAATACAGTTTCAGCTAGCATTATGTAGCAGGTACTGATAATGGTAATGAAGTAATAGACAATATTTGGCTAGTGAAGACAATAAGCTTCTATTATCTGATAATAATACTTAATTTAATATCTTCAGCAGAAAATAGTTTCCATGATAATATTCCATGTGACTTTAAGTATAAGAATGTTTTGAATAACACTGGATGTGTCGCATGTGCAAGACATGCATGTTCATTGGTACATTACTTTGTTTTAATGACAGAGGTACATTACTTTGTTTTAATGACAGAGGTAAATACTGGTTCGTTCTTATTCCATATCGTCCTGTCAAATGTTGTTTATAGTTGCAGATGTCTAGGTTTTATAACAATGACTTGTCCCTTAATCACTCAAATAACGAAACAACAAACATTATATATATATATATATATATATATATATATATATATATATATATATATATATATATATATATATATATATATATATATATATATATATATATATTACAGTTTCATCTAGATAAATCCACTGTTCGTTTAAATCCGAATCATTATTACAATGCTTTTATGATACATTACTCTTCCTGCAAGGTTGTAAATTGCTAACAGACTTGTATCTTTCAGGGACAAGGTTCTTGAACCGGAAGCAAACCTGACGGTGTCTAAAAACTTTGTAGGTTGGCTCAGCATAAAAGTAACTAACGCTGCAAACTACTGGACTGTGTTCCGGACGGAAAACCTCGGACTTTATATGCGGGTCACTGATGTGAAAAAAGGTGAGACTTAGTTGCTGTTAAGGGTTGACAAGTGTCATACGATTGGAATTGTTTTCCTTGTTTCATGTATGTCTAGAAATGGATTTAAGTTTGATTACAGCGTTTACGTGTTTATCATAGCAACGAAAGATGTATAAAAATATCTTGTTTCAGGAAAAAAATGATAAGTGTAATTTACATATTTGGAAAGACGCAATGAAGAAAGAAAGACCGTTATACCATTCTAAACTTAAGTTGCGTTTACATTTTTAGTGAGAAAAAATTGCTTTCTGCTTTCTAAATGCTTAAAACATATGATGAATTTTTTAAAAGAAGTTTTCTTTCCTCACCAAATTGGGAATAGCAATTGAACTTTATCAAATGTTTAACTCACTACAGGTCGAGACATTGATCCAGAAAAGTTTGGAATTGTAGGAGAAGATGGTCCTGAAAACAAGCAGCCATTTATGGTTGGCTTTTTTAAGATGACAAACGAATTGTACTTGCGGCACAGACGTTCAACACAGAAACGTCAGAACTTTTCACCGACAGAGGAAGAAGACACAGAAGACTATTACCATTGGGGAGAGGGAAGACACAGCTATAGTGAGTTTAATTGGATCTTACTTTCCTTGCTTTATTTATTAGTTTTGCATGACTGCCACACGTAACACACCTGTTGAAGAATAATGGTATTATGTTATTGTGTTTTTCTCTTTTGTAGGTTGAATTCTTAGTTTCAATTAGATTTATTAATAAACATGTTTACAAAACCAATTATGTTGTTTCACATAAGAGTAGTAATTAGGACTAACGTGCTTATATGTGGGTGTGGTCAGACATCTCGAGATTATAACCTGGGATTAGCTTATATATATATACATACATATATACATACATGCACACACAGACACACACACACACACAGACACACACACACATATATATATATATATATATATATATATATATATATATATATATATATATATATATATATATATATATATATATATATATATATATATATCTATATGACTGTGCAGGTTTCTGAAGAACATGAATATATTTAAAGTTTAGGGTTTCTTTTCTTATTATGTACAATTGTCATTATTACCACCTTATTTTGCATTTGTGAAGCCAACAAAATGGAAACAATATGGAAAATAAACAAATAATGTATAAATATCTCTTTACAATATCTTTCTTTGTCTGAAAAAGTTTATTTTATTGAACATGAGTTGTCAGGATTGTACATTATCACCTATATCATCCAGTTCATCCTGATATTGACACACACACACACACACACACACACACACACACACACACACGTTTGTACACAAAGAACCATTTATTTACAAATTCCACAATTTTTGCAATGCTTCTTTGTTTGAGTTGAAAGTAAAGAAAAACGAAGAATTCAAATGAAATGTTGAAAAAAATTTCACTCTTTCTTAAACTCATCATTTATATTATTCACTTTGAAATATGTTTTTAGTCTTTTGTATGATAAAACACATTTTTCATAATATATGAGATATGGGATATTTGATGTACAACGTTCTCTGTTTATAATATATTTTGTAAACATAATTATGAAGATGATAGCACCATTAAAGGCATTGCTTTCTATAAAGACATCTTTACATGTATTTGAAAATTTTGATCATAATTTTGAATCCATTCCACAAATAATTTACATATATGTTCAGTACCTGAACATTTTTCTAGTAAATCCTCAGTTTCAAAATTTGTTTGTGGCTTAGTAAAATCGAAATTTACTAATAACCATTTTTGTGTTTTGTGCAAAGTTTAGCCAAAATAATGAGTTAAACCATTCATTTAGACCAATTGCAAACCCAAGCTGCCTCGACCAAGTTTCATATTTACCATTTGGCTTTTGTATCTTGGTTTTTATCAATTATTTATAAATACAATTGTTCTTGAGTTCAGATTTTCTTTGGGTCTTCCGACTTCAAGCCTGATGAGCATAAAAAATCTCACCGCCCTACGCCACAAGCATAAGGAATACTTCCGGCTTTTTGGCATTGAGTTTGTATTGCATTCAATAACTGGTCGAAGTGTTTGACGAAATAAGACAATTTTCGACAATGAATCCAGCTGAGATAAATAGTTAGCACTTCAGAATCGTTGTTGTGCTACATCATTTTCACGAATTACTCCGTATGGTAAAATTTCGAGCAAAATAGTGCATAAATCTATAATCTTTTAAGCACTTTCAAATAAAAGCAGTTTTTGTTCAATATATGTTTAGTATTCTCCTTAGTATGGCTCTGATTGTTTCATAAACCTCGTAAACCTCAACCAAATGCCAATTTACTGGGATTAATTTTCATCCCAGCCTGCAATGATTCCAATGATGTGGGATCGTTTGCTTGAATTTACTCATCAGCCGAACAACAATAATCATTCAAACTAGACTCTTTGGTAATTGGTAAACAAAATATCACAAGCGCATAAGCAAATTAGTAAGATACCTAGTCGGCATGAATTTGGAAATTGTATGTTGGTCTCTATTCTTGCGCACTTATGTTTTTATTAAAATAACTATTTGACAACTTTATTCTGTCGAGCTTGTATAAATCTGAAATATGTAACAACACAAACATATATCTTGTTTATATTTAAGCAAAATCATTGTATATTGTTTTTATTTATATCAAATCATGCTGTGTTCAACTGGAAAAGAAGATAATATTGTAAAAAAGTTAGAAAGTTAAAATAAGGACAAACTCTACCCATTGTTTTAGACTTTAGATTAGAGACCATTTTTCTGCTTGATGAACAAAATAATTAATTCAGTATCTATTTGTCGCATTTGATCTGCTAATTTCGTTTAATGTCTCAAAATGGTGATGTGCTAAAAGTTCAATGACGAAGTAATAAAAAACAGTGATGACATTTTGATGACTTGCATCTTATAGAAACGACTTCAGCAGCAGAGAGGGTGAACCCTACAACAATATATTTGCGACAAAATCGATTAAAGCCTCAGAATGCCAAATTGCTGCCATCTACGTCTACAAATTTTTGCGACAGAATCGATTAAAGCCTCAGAATGCCAAATGGAACCTTCCTACGAAATCTCATATTTCAAACAAAAAAAAATAAAGACCCCATCTTAGCGATTTTGTCGCAAATACATTGTCATAACCACACTCAAATTGCTGCCATCTACGGTCGCAAATATGTTGTCATTTCACCGCTC